>JAAAKQ030187574.1:5740-22385 GCA_010016005.3 Zanna intricata | reverse complement strand
AATAATATATATATATATATAATGATATAATTATTAATTAATGTAATAATAATGAATTTTCAGCATAAATTAAACAAATAATTTCTGGTCAAATTATCTTAAGATAAATTAATAAATTTTTCTACTTAACAAAACCAAGAGGTTATTTTTAACAAAGAGACATTATCTGAATAATTAGATCCAGTAATATTTTAATATAATCAGAGATTATAATATTGCTCTTATTATAGATATAAACTCTTTGCCCTAAGTATGAAGGTAAACTGAAACGCCAAACTCTTGAAGAACAGGAATAAATTTGTAGTGTAAGAATTTTTAACTAAATTTTTAAACTAAAAATTACATGTAGCAAAGGATTTGTTTATGGTGAATGAATAAAGATTTTGTTTGACTCTGATGAGATTCATGCTTGATTTTTCTGCACTGATAACTTTGTTATCTACATAGTATATATCTGCAAGCACACACTCTTCTTCATTATTTACATTTTCAAGTATATATTTATAGTATAGGATATGCTTAGATTAAGTGAATATGTTCAACATGCAAATTGATTGCCTCACCCATTTATCTGAAAAAGGCTTGTTTGTGGAAGATAGATCATCGTGATTTAGTCTATAATTATTATTATTCTATAATAGTTATTTATTATTCTATAATAAATAATAAATCTTATTCGATTTATTATTCTATAATATATGTTTCAAGGTTAATTAACGATGACTTCACCTGTGAATAGAATAATGCAATGATTTGAATAAGTATATTTACTTGACAACTGCTTAAATACATTTGTTCTTGGCAAAAATTGTATACAGCAGGTTACTATGTCACTATCCAAGACTTTGTAGTTGTTTTCTTCTTCTTTTTAACCTTATGTATGCCTTTTTTTCTTCAAAGAAACCATAATGTGTTAGAGCAGATTTAGTTTTATTTTATTACCTTTAATTCTATTATGTGACTTGCGCATCATGATGAGGTTATGGATATTATAAACCTCAGTATACATTGTAATAAAAGAAGAATTTTTTTTTTCCAATATAATTGATGAAAGTTTGAAGGGAATTTTAGTGTCATTACCACTTACGCCATGAATGTCTTTATCGCCTTATGAAATTTAAATGTAATTTTATAATTTTAAAGAAACCATTTCAGCTATGAGAATCAAATCACCAAGACATGACTAAAAATTCTTGTGCATGAAAACATCGACGCAATTCAATAACCTATCATCAGATGCTCTTGCTGCTCATTCTGAAAGCATGTACATCTCGATTTTTGTGAACTTGAAGTGCCACTGCATATTTATATAAGTAAAGAAGGCAATGGGAAACTGAGAGTCTAACTTGAGAATGTCTATATCAATTTCAACACTGATTTGTATCACATATTGATTTGTACACATATTTGTACCAATAATCATTATTGACAACTAACATACATAAATATTACATGAAATCTATGTAAACTCTTTGACATAAAATTTTTAATTTAATACTGTTCATGTGAACTTAATCAGTTTAACAATAACAGAGAATGCCTTGAAAATAACAAATTAGATAACACCACAATCAAGCCAAAAAAACAATCTATAATAAGATGTAACTCATAAAACCTCATTAATAAATGTAATTAAAACATAATAAACTAACATAAAAAAAAACAGCATGAAAGTTTTAAAAATATGTAAATTTTTAACCTTTAAATATCTTCTGAATACTCTAACAGCAGTTTCTGAAATGTCATGTTTTTTTAAAAATCCCAAATATAGTGGCCAAACACGATGATGTTGAGTTATAGGTAAAGCACGTAAAGCTCTATCGAACAGATGTCTAGTTCTTGTCACACGACACTGATCAGTTAAAAATTGGCAATAATCAAGCCAAATTCTTGGCATCTATTAATAAAAAAAATACAATAAAATTATTTTTTTATTATAAAAAAAAAAAACCAACAAAACAATAATCTTATAAATTGATTTTTTTAAATTTAATACAAAAAAATCCTAATAAACATACACATCAGCATTACATAATAATTACACAGTTACCAACGTTTGTCATACAGTTAACAAATACTATGATAAACTTGGAACGTCTGAGTAATGTAAACTAAAGTTTAAATTACTGTCAGGACCAGATGGGATGGTAAACTACCATAATCTCTTGAGGAGTTCACAGTTACAGCCTTAGCCTTAGCTGGTTTTGCATACATAGAAAATTGTCAATTTTTTTCCAATTTTTCTAACTCACTGATTTCTATATAAAAGCAATTAGCTGAAACTGAATTATCATATGACTTCAATCACCAAGTCTGTGAATGCAGAAGTTGTTACAGTTTCCTTGGTGGAATTAGCAAATGATAGCAACTTCATCTCTGGTTTAACTAACTGAATAAATAATTAATTGTTGAATAAAGACATGAGCCTGCCTTAATCTTTTTTTAATTAAATAGTATTTAATTAAGTAAATAAATTTTAATTAAATAAATTAAATAATCAAATTAAAGTGTGATTAATATTTATCAAATTGGGATCACTGAATCAAAATAAACATCACTTCAAAAAGTATGTGATTTTTATTACTTTTCTATGAAGCAGCTAGAATCAAGAAATAGGACATAGTATAACCATATTCCCACAAGTGATATTTTTTTAACATTATCTGTAACTTTTAATCAACAATACTGTATCAACTCTTGTTACGGGTTCATCGATACCAAAACTGAAATATGTAATTTTTACTAAATGTTTGATAGATTTAAATGGAGATAATACAAATAAAAGAAATATATAAGCATTTCAAAAATAAAAAACTTTGAGAGAGATAATTAACTTTCTAGCAGAACATTAACTAGCTGAAATAGTTGTAATTACTAAAAAAGTTTATAATCAAATCAATAAAGGTAATTTGTTGACTGACTAAAAATTGCTGAAATTAATGTTCATATATATGAGAAAATTGGTAAGCTAAATGTATTAAATAAAAAGAATCAACTTTAAGAGAGATAGAACTAGAACTGAATAGATGAGATAGTTTCCCTTTTAACACTTTGGTTAGGTATTTCAAACAGAATTTATACCACTTATTCTATAATTCAATTGACTGAGAATATACTTATTCTACTGGAAGACTAGAGTTGATAATTTAAAAATATATGAACAAAACAATCTCGCAGAAATTATATGATAACTAAACATCCAAAAGGATTTGTTAAAGATAGACTACTAGAATTTATCTGAATGCAAGAACTTTTTAATATTTTAAAAGAAGTTGTATCAGGTGATTGTCTGAAGAATCTTGGAGGGGATCATTAAGAAAATATTTGTTAAATATTTAAAGCCTATGAATCTGTATTCTATAAGAATACACAGTGTTTTAATTTTAAAGGATTACTTGCAATTTTTTTTTCTGTTCACATTAAATGAATATTTTTATAATTTATACTGAACAATGTGAAGGTATTATCTCATAATTTTTTCAAAATTATGTTGAATGTGTCTACATACCTTATGCCACATCAACTCAGAGACACTTTTCTTAGATCACTGTCATTTAGCAGACAAATTCTCTTAGGAGATCAAACTGATTTAGTTTATAACATAATCAAATAATACTGTTTAGCTTTGAAGTACCTTAATAAAACATTTAATAAAGCTTGTTGTGATTATTAAATATTTATTATTGTGCTTTTGTATATTCTCAGCTGAAATAAACCTGCAACATTTCTTGGGGCCAGCCTTAAAAATGTTACAATGATACAAAAATGACTGATCACTGTCTGGTGTCAATACAATAAGTATGAATCATGTAGATAATGTTTAGAAATAAAAAATTATAGTGTTTCTGATTAAACGCAGGCCAACTGGTCTGAAAAGGAAAAATTATGTTTTTAAAGAACTTATTCATGTATAGGCCTTTAATATACACACAGTATATATATACTGTACTGTTTATATACTGTGTGTATATTTATACACACAGTATAGGCCTTTATTTATATCATACAAAATTTTCAAAATTTTACAAACTACTTTTGTGCTTGAACAGAGTTGCAAAACTTAACGATGTCACCAAGGAGCTCATTGAATACATTGACACTGACTGTCGATCGCCACATGTATTCATGTGGATAGAAATCTAAATAGTGGCGAGTTGTGCCCCTGTGTTTTTTCTGCATTTTTGTTTTATGACCTTCACTTAACCTTATATCTTTTTTCTTTTATTTTTCTTCTTTTTTTTTTTTTACCTTCAGAACCACCGTTAGGTCCTACATCATACATCAGAGGATGAAGATAAATGATGTGTAGCATGTACGAAATGGCATGCCTGACTAGAATTCGAACACGGAATCTCCAGATGAAAGGCCAAGATGCTACCACTCGCACCACGGAGGCCAGCTAACTTAACCTAAACTTTCTTAACTTGAGTAACTTAATCTTGATCACGATAGATGCCAATCTATTAAAGAAAAGTATTTTTTTCAACATAGATAGCAAATGAACCTAATGTTAAAGTCGCTGTGCGCAGTGTTGAGATGGCCTCTCTTTAATCACAAAGTACTGAAAATAGTAACTTATCCTAGTGTTCATAATTATGAATGTGGAATTATTAGTAAAAACAGTTACTCGACAAGAAAAATAAAAACCATCTCTAAACCAGACTTTGTTTTCTAAACACAGTACTTCGGTTTATAAGAAAGGACTTACTTATGCTTCCATTGTCATTTTTAATGAATAACTACATCATTAAAAAAAATCTCACTTCCAATTTATTTAAAATAAGATTAAAAAAAAAAAAGAAGAAGAAAGGGTTCTGCCATTCTACATATACATAAATAATTTTCACTAACAAATTTGTATTGTGGATTCATTTTATACGAATATCTAATACCTTCATCTATTAACCTTAAGATATTTTTATGAATTTATATTTAGAATAATTAATATGGATCGTCTAGTTTTTTTAATACATCTGTTTTTTATTATATAATTAATTGTGATTTTGTGATGCTGCATTTATCAAGTTTTAGTGTTTTATCACAGTTTCCCCCACTCCATTCAGACAAATTCTGAAGCAGTTTTTTTTTAAGCAATCTTAAACTCTCCTTCATCTTTAGTTAACATTAATTACAACAGATTATTTCTTAGAATTAAATTTGCACAAATTTTGAAACAAACTTTTATTGCTTAGTAGTAATTTAACAGTTATTGTACATTAAACCTAAAAAATTCAGTTTTGTAACATTGTTATTTTACTATTTTTTTTTTTTTTTTTTTTACAATAAGTTTCTAAAACATTACCTATTTTATTCAATTTCTAAGGTAAAAAATCACATTAAATCATTATTACCTGTTAATTTAATTTCCATGAATTCAAATATGGCTTTATTTTTACGCTTGGAGTGGAAAATCAGAGCAAACACTTTTAAGCTATATCTCAAAAATGAAGTATTTCTTTATCCATGTTTATATGAATCTTTTTCTTTAATTTTCATCATAAGAACATTACAAAAATTTCTTTGTGAGAAACAAAAATAATCTCCTGCATAAAAAAACTTGTTGAATAAATAGTTTTATTATTAGTTGCACAATACTATGCACGGGAAAGCAATATATCATTAAATATAAAAATTGATAAGTTCATATAAAGTTTGATAATTTAATATATCCTAGGTCACTTGTTACTAATTATTGCAATACACTAGAAAACATTTTAATAACATACAAATTACTTATGAAATTTTAAATATTTAAATGGAAAAGTAAATGAAAAATATTCAAATCACATTAAAAAAGCAAACATATAAAATTATTTTTAAAAAAGGTAGCAGTCGCGGGACTGGCCAACAGAAGTGAAAACTTAGAACAATGAGTACCAATCATTGGTTAATAATTATATTTGATTCTATTGCTGATTCTAAAGTTGTGATTATTCGTTTAAAAGGATTTAATAGATTACCTAAATAAATACAAATTATTAATTTATCAAATTAAATAATTTGATAATAAAAATTAAATCGGTTTTAAAATTAATTTTATATACACAACTTAATAAATACTTCGATATGTATATGTATACACAACCATAACTACAAAGAATATGCTTCTGATAACTAAAACAGTCTTTCTATACTGTATTAATGTATATGTATATGCAGATCGGTATACAGAAAGAGAGAAAAAGAGCAGGAGAAAGAAAGAGTACTGAAATCGACATCTTTCTTTACTGTATATTGATGTAAACATATATGTGCATATGCATAAGTATACGAAAAGAGAGAAAGAAATAGAGGTGTATCGGGAATAACCAACGGATCATCGATGTTTTTTCTCCCACCTCTCATTCTATTTATATTATATGCATAAATGTATAAATTCTCACTCCATGTCTTTCCCTCCTGTATACCTATGCTTAGCATCTCGTGATCATTTTTGATTACGAGTCTGTTTTTTTTTCTCCATGCAAAAGTCTATCGCAAGTGTCCAGCACAACGTGCCGATAAAAGTTTTCACTTCAAAATATATGCTAAATAAATAAAAACTATATATAAAAAATTATATAATACTGAAGTTAAACAAAACTGATTAAAATTTTTATCTTGAATTTTAAATAAGATAACCCAAATAAATACATTTGTTCACAATTACATTTATTACAATAAACGTAACAAAATATTATTGTAAAATCAAACAAAAATAAAAATCCAATACCTTATGCATGAAGACTAAAGATCTTTCAAAAGCATTATTCACATTTTCATATGCTGGATCAAGTAAACTGCGTCCTTTAACTTGTCGTCGTCTAAGCTTCAAGTAATTGTACCATAATTTATAACTGTAAATGTAATTGAAACTGTAAATTAATGGCTTTAAACAATTTATAGTAAAATCACAGATATACACAAAATAACTGATACTATCTACTTAATAACAGTAAATAGCTGATAATAATTAATACAAAAATAATTTAAAGTTATTCAGTCCAAAATAATACAAGAATCATTTGGAAAATTTTCAGTGACACAGACAGAAATGAAGCAAGTATGACCAAATAATTATGACATTTGTCATGGCATGTATCTAAGTTTCAAATGCGTAAGTTTAGTTTGTGGTGATTGAATAAAGCAAACAAGGTTTGAAATTTTCCGAAAAATGGATAAAACTGAAGTTCAAGTCGTTAAAAGTAATTTGTTTTAAAAGGTTTAACTTTAACTCTGATAGACATAAAAATAATTAGATTCTACTTTTTCCATTTTCAATACTAAAGTGGGCTGTTGATTTTAAATGTGATTGTACATCTATTCAAAATGATGAATGCTCAAAGTGCCAAAAAAAAACTCTAAGACCAACAAAATTGTCACAAAAATCTAAAGTTGCATGTAATCCATAAAAATTCACAACAGCATAATGATGGTGATTGCAAACACCTTGACATCTTGACTGTGTCCACTTTATTTTACACACTCTTTTTGGTTTGAAAAAGCTTTACAGTTGATGGGTGCTGTATCTATTAATATTCAACTAGAAATAGATTTTACTGAATACTTCTTGAAAGTGTTAACTTATTTAAACACAATTCCAATTGAGTTTATTCAATGTTTTATAACAGTAGTTGAATCATGCATTCACTATTACACACCAAAGACAAAACAGTGGATAGTAACATATTAAAGTGCACTGAAGAAACTAAAAATAGTTCCATTTACAGGAAACATCATATCTACAATTTTTTTTTGATTCTTGTGGTACGGTGTTCATAAATTATCAGGGAAAAGGCAAGATCATCACTGGAGAGCACATTACACTTCACTAATGGACCAATTTTAGGGTGCTACTCAAAGTAATCATCCACATCTGATTAAAAGAAAGTGCTCTTTGATCGAAATAGTTTACCAGCACACTTGCCTTGGTTGTTGATATAAAACTTCATAATTTGTGCTTCAAAGTTCTTCCACATGTGATATATTTGACAGAATTTTCTCTCATTCACTTCCTCTTTCCCAAACTTGAAGAAATGGCTTGATAGATTTCTTTGTCAAGCCTTGGCCTGACAAAACTTTGTGAATGACCCTTGTATATTAAAAACTTATGTTTCAAAAAAATTCAGTCAAATTGTCTGCCAAAAGGTAAGAAGATATAAGATAAATTACTCAGTATTCATATGGGTATCAGATCTTATCTGTTAACTAGTCCAGAACTCTCTAACCAGATTTCAAAAGAATGTTTTCTAAAAATCTGCTTCAAAATTTACTTTCTCCAGTTATTTCCCAGTGAAATCATTTAATACAATAAAATAATTTCAATTGCGTGTATATTTTTAAGTGAAGACATAACAGAGGCAGCTAAGATTTCAGTCAACCAAATTCACAAAATTCAATAAAAATAAATTCATTCTACACATTTTATTTAGAAGAAATATAGACTCAAATTTATATAAGATATAAAAATTTAAACAGACAATAGTAATATGAAAAACTAATTTATTTACAGATGAGAATTCTGTTAACAGTATAATTTTCTATTTAGTATTGTGCTGAGAAAAGTCTACCTAATTTTTTAAGTGAAGAAAAAAAAAAGAAAAAAATATATATGTATCATTTTTGAATATTTTTTAAGGAAACCATATCCCTGGAAGATTGTAATTGTCTGCTACTACATAATCATCTCTTTTTAAATTGAAATATTTATAAAAAAATCATTGTAAAATTAATTTTTTTTATTATTTTGACAAAATATTTCAATTTTTCTACATTATCAGTATATGTATGTGGATTATCTGAAAGCATTCTAATCAGTTCTTCATCTGGTACCACTCAATTTCCATTCTACATCGAATCATACCTTTGTGTAGTTATGACAATGTTTTTGTTGTGCTTGACAATCAATCATATTATAAATATGATGTCAATCAGTCATATTTATAATATAACTTCATCGATCTAGAGCCTGGTGCTCACATGGAGACTATTAAGAGGTGACATGAAATCACAAACTTACACAAACTCACATGGACATGTTAGGCAGGAATGTGGTAGGGGCCAGACGATGAGACAAAGAAAGGATTCTTTCCATCTTGAGACCTGGCAGTGATGGCTTCATGAAGCGTTAAGTAGTGATATAGTAAAAAACACAGTGTCTCGAACAAAGGACAAGTATTAGAACAAATATCAGGTAGGAGGATTTTTTTTTATATTAAAGGCCTATCCGAATATTAAATTATAATGGATTCGCTATAACAACTTTGAAATTTGATGAATTATTAAAAAACTATTTTAATTAAAGTAGAATTATATAAATTGTGTAAAACTGTTTTATTTTGAATTAATAATAGTTATGGATTGGCCAATACTGAATTAATGTATGCAAAATGTATGTATTATATAAAATTAATGTATGTATTATTGTAAAATTGTCTAGTATTAGTACAATGAAGGTCTTGTGTCACCATGTTGAAGCATAGTCCAGTACATCATTTCTCAGTTCCCGAACAAGTAATTAAATTTTTTTTTTTATATATTCTTTTTAACTTGAAAAGTTTTGTTTTTATTAAATTAATATTCTTATAGCTTACAGATTTGATAAAAACCCAAATCACCATTTTGCAGAAGTCCTTATTACATTTGCTTTAGGTTGTGAGTGCAAGATTACACTCAGTGATTTTGTAAGACGAATTGCAACTAAATAAACCTCCTCCAATTTCACACAATGCTATATCATCCATGCGCAACTGTGTGAAATACAGTAACTGAACATTACTTGTAAATTACGTATTCCACTAGAAGAAACACTTGGCCATAATAAATAATAAACTAAAGTTTTAAAATTATGTGATTTCACAATTTAAAAACATTTGCTCCAAAAATCACAACTTACCACATGAAAAAATATCAATTTGTAATATTTTGGATCTTTATGTAACCACCTTGATAATCAGTTTAAAATATTGAAACAGATGTATGTGGCTGAAGCTCTTACCTACGAGATGTTTGCATCCAAAGTCCAAACTTTCATGCAAAGTAGTCTAAAATTGGGAGCTGTGGAGAGACATTTAAGGTTGATGAGCCAAAATATGGGAGAAGAAACTATAATCAGGGATGAGTACTTAAAGGTGAATGGTTACTGTAGGAAATACGAGTTGGAACAAATATTTTTAATATCAGGATCAACTGAG
The DNA here is from genome assembly GCA_010016005.3 of Zanna intricata. Classification (NCBI taxonomy): domain Eukaryota; kingdom Metazoa; phylum Arthropoda; class Insecta; order Hemiptera; family Fulgoridae; genus Zanna; species Zanna intricata. The sequence goes on along the minus strand of JAAAKQ030187574.1, from coordinate 12,213 downwards.
AAACCAAGGTAACAAGACATTATCAAGGAACATACTGACATTAGCCCACAATAATTAACAACTGTTTAATATTCATATAATTACTTAAATTTGGAAGGTTTTGTACACTGACAATCAATCATATTTATAATATAACTTCATCAATCTAGAGCCTGGTGTTAACTTGGAGACTAACATGGAGACTATTAAAAAGGTGGCATGAAATCTGTTTGTGTGTGGCTTGATTTGATAAAAACTGAAATCACCATTTTACAGAAGTCCTCACAGAATTATGTTCAAAATGAAATATCCCAACTGACCGCAATGCTCATATACATACTTCTAGTTTAGTCTACCTATATACCTCTAGTTTATTTCTAAACTACAAAATTTCAAAATGGCTATGCACAGCAGGCCACAGAATTGAATTTATCGTCTGGCACTGACATTTCAACATACTGACTAGAAGTAAGTATAATTTTTCTATTACATCATTACATTCTTCAAAGTTGTTATAAACAGTAAAAAGATAGCTTTGTAATATATTTCAGTATGAAAAAAAAATCAGTAGTGGGTATTTAATCGTATTCAATTACCAGAATATAATTTAATCAGTGATTAAAATTATTACAAAAGAAAACTGATTAAAATTTTGCACAATGTCAGTGTTCCTTCCTGCTCATCCATTAATAAAATAGTAAGATACAAGCATGTACTCAAAACCTGCCTTAAAGTTCAACAGTTATGATGGCAAAATAAACATTCAAATCAGTTCAGTCGTTGTCGAGTTTTAAATGAACATTAGTTCACAAAAACATATATTATGTTTTAAAACTACTTGTATTTAACAATTCAATAATAAACTTTTTCAACAAATTTCCAGTTTAATGACAAATATTTATTTTTACAGCTTTTCTGGAAAAAATAATAAGCAAATCAAAAAAATTCTACATTCTCTTCTCAATAAGATAATAATAATAACAGGAAAAAAATACTAAAATAAAAATATCACCTTCCAGGTAGTTCCTTAAGGGCTCTTTCATAAATAATATTAACACCATGTTTTGGAGCATCTTTCTTATGCTCAATATAGCGTAACCAATGTTTAACTGAGAAAGGATTCCTTAAGATTTCTTCTTCATATGGTAAATCATCTTCACTCTGAAAAATAAATTTTAATATATAAAATAATTAAATGGTTTACTGATCAACAAATATATATAATTACAACAAATCAGTTCACCAACAGTAGAAAACTTCTGAAAGAAATGGGTATGCCACTGAAATAGGCAATTGTAAACTCAGATTATTTGTGGTAACATTTCAGATTGTTCAGTACAAATCGTTTCTTCTTCCTATAGCACTTAATTCTCAACAAACATTGGATTCACGAACAATGTGTGTTTGCAATCAAAAGCATTCAATTAAAATGAAGATAAGTATTATGATTGGACAACCATTGTTTTAATTAAAGTTAAACATCAATTTAACGATGCAGTATGGCTAGATCATGCCAAAAATAGTGTGGATGTAGAATTTTGAACAAACTGTTTCAGTGTTGACAAGAGCCTTCCTAACAAAAAAAATGACTGTATGTAAACCTGAAACAATAGATGCCATAAAGATTGCAACGTTTTTAAGCCCCAAACATCAGCTCATTGTTATTTAGTTTCACTTGTCTTGCCAAATACCAAAATTAAAAGATTCTTCATAATGATTTACACATTCATCAATATAAAATCTGACTAGTACAGACATAATGTAGCAACAATTAGTTAATTTTATGTTTTTTTTTCTATCAATTTCTAAGTTTTATAAACATTAATGAAAATGTTCACAAGACAGTAATGAGTGATGAATAGTTTTTAGATTTATATGGATATGAATAAACAAAACACCTGTCAGGAGGCAACAATTATCCCCAATGAAACGCATCAAAAACACTGCTCAGTGTTTTTGTAAAGACACTGTATGATAGGCAGGATTAATTGGTTCATATTTCTTTGAAGTTAAAGATGAGAATGCTGTAACTGTTATTGTCAGATGGCTACATCTGAATGAGTTAAGAACTTTTGTCTACTCAAATAGTAGAAAAACTTGAAATCAATCTAAACACAAAGTTTCAACAGGAATGGGATAACGTCACACTACTAGGCAATAAGTGATAACTTAAAAACACTGTGATATTCCTTGATGTGGAAAATTATTGCATATCACAGCATGTAATTTTTCTTGCGAGGCTGTTTGAAAAGTAAGATTTTCAGTGATTTAGTCTAATAAATCTTTGAAGAAATAAAATAAAAATTCATCACGATGTTATTACAAGTCCTGTTGAAATGTATGTTATATAACAGGTAAATCTACATTAACAACGTGTAAACTGAATTGTGTAGTCACCTTCAGGATCTAATTTTCAGAGAATATTTTTAAATATATTTAATAAACTGCTAATTTAAATAAAAGTTATTTTTAAATTTTGAAACTGCCTATTTACTAACTCAATCAATACTACTAAAAAAAAAATTACACAATGTCAAACAAAAAATAAAAACAATAAAATATATTTGATTTACCTTGGGACAACAAACTTGTGTCCCAAATTCAACCCTTCTCATATTAAATAATTTCAATAGTATTAAGTTCAATATAAGATTAACAGGGCACAGCTTTTCACAACAATACGAAAAACAAATAAATGTACTGAGCTGCACCAGTGAATCCACTTTTACAAACCACATTATTAAAACAAGTTATGCAAGCATAAATATCAATGAAAAGATGAACATTTTACAAAAGAAATTTAAATATATAACATATAAAAACAAACATAATATTGAACACTTTGCCAAATTGTGATTAACAAAGTTTCTTTAAAAATAATCCAAACATTAATGCCATATCAGACACTAGTACTATCAACAGCATAGTATGAAGCATTTCTTTTTTTTTGTAGAGTGAAAGCTGATTCAAATTTTGATATAACTTTTATCTTAAAATAAAGTCTATAGTAATTAATGTAAAACTGTTTCCTTCACAGTACAATTGTTATTCTAACCCATTGTACAGAGTGGCTTTTTCCATAATGTCATATAGATCATTAACATTATTACATGAGATGATTATAAAAATTAATCAGCTTATTTCAGTTATTCATAAAGTGTCACATTAGAAGTTAAAGTTACTTTTATTTGTTCAGTGTGAATTTTGATTTGTGTAGTGTTAAATTAAAATGGCAAACCGAGTACTCATTTGAAGAGAGATTTGTTGCTAATACTTTGTCATGAGTATACAAATGCAAATGGCAACTAACAGACAGATTTGTTCAGAGCTTTTTATATAAGATCCTACAGTAATAACAATAATTTGAATGTCTTTTTACTGCTGAGGAAACTTGTTTACAATCGTATCTTAAGCTGACCATGAAAAGGTCTATGGAACTGAATATTCCTCGTTTAACATTTTAGAAAGTAATGGAGAAAAGACCTTGTAAGCCTCTTCTGTTAATAAAGAGCTTTCTAACTGGGACATGGCTTTAAGGAAAACTTTAGCAAAGACCTTTAAAAATATTTTCTGAATGTTCAATCAAAACCAGTTTTCTTTTCCAATGAATGGATCATTAATAGTAATAGATTTCAGAAAATGCATTTAAAAAAATAATCTCTTTTACAAGGAAATCAGTGATCAAACATTAAACATGATCTAATGATGTGGCCAAAAATACCTGAAATGCATCTCATAGGATTGTATTTAAAGGAAATGTTATCATGGTTAAAGATGATTTTATTTGTTGGCTTCGACTGATTGATGTAAAATTAACTGTCATTTTACAGCAAGATGGAGCTCCAGTTAATTATACTCAGTTGGTAAAAGACTTTTTAAATGAACATTTCAAAGGACGGTGAATCAATAGAGGCTCTGAAATTCAGAAGCCAACTAGAAGTCTGGATTTAACAAACTGTCACAACTTCCTTTGGGCCATAATCAATAAAAAAAAAATATTCCATCGGCGACTATCAATGAGCTGAAAACCATTGTCAGACTGTTTTTATGACTTTGATCCTTTAATATTAAAAAATAGCCCAACACACTAGGCAACTGATAAAACTATACGCAGACATTAGAGGAGCACATACATTTTACATTCTAAAATATTATTTTAATTAAGGATATGGTAAAGCTATAAAAGGTTAGCCTAAATTTCAGTGTTAACTGAATCTTTATTTTGTTAAAATTAGTTATGGCTTCCTTTGAAAATGAAAGAAGTCAATGTAGCCCTCAGACAATCATATAACTCTGATCAATTTCTGAAAACTAAATCTGTAGCTTTTATAGGGATTTGCAGATCATAGGCAGCATTTAGAAATGTTAATTGGAAGAGAATAAAATAATAACAACCCAAGAACAATCTAACTTATATTGTATTCAGTTAGCTTGTAGAGTGAAGGATAAACAAATATTCCACTTGTGTTAGTGATTTCGGCATGTTTCTGCTGAGTCACATTCCTTGTATCAATGCCGATTCACAATTCAGCTGTTTCTATCTACAACACAATAATCATTACTCATATTAGTCACCGTATAATTAATTAGTCATGTAATAATCATGCAATCAAACTTTTATAACTTTATAATATTACATCTTTCAGTTCTATTAAAACCCTTCAGATCTTTTAATATGATCACTCTTTTGTTTTCATGTTCAATTTTTGTGTTTCAATTACATATTTATTTATTCTAATGTTATTTAAAGTTAATATACTGGTAATTTTTTTTAAGTTTACTGCAATGTGAATGATTTCAAAGATTTGTGTCCGTATAACTTGAGTTATAACATTATTTTGAGACCATGTCTGATACAGACTCAGCTGATAATATCATACGATTATTGATACCCCCTATGAAAAAAAAACCCTTAAGTCATGCAGAAAAACACATCATTTTAAATTCTTACAAAAGTGAATTACAGAGTAATCCAACATTTCAGATGTTGTTAATAAAACTGCTAATATAAGTGGAAGTTATGCTGCTTCAGTTTACAATGTGATTTATAAATATGAGAGTATAAATCCACAAATGAATTACGGTTTCCTAAGAAAACAACAAAACCCTTCAGGTTAATTGAAGAAAAAGTAGGAGACTTTGATAAAAAGCGATTTGTAAAAAAGTACACAAACTCTATATTTGTAACAAATTGCCTTTACAGTCAATGTATAGACAAATCTTCAGGAGACTATCATAATGAGATGAACATGTCTTGTAAATGGTTTAGCAATGTGTTACCTCTTTTAGAAGATAATTTGGTTATTATCTTAGGCAACACTCCTTATAATTCGTATGTAAAAAGGAAAAAATTTCTGTCTTGTCTTGAAAAAATAATATCAAAATGTGGCTTAGTTCAAAATGAGTGATTTTTGAAGAGGATGAACTTAAGCTCCAATTATTGCAAAGCATTTAACAAATTAAAAGTAAGTAGAATTGATGAGTTAGCAAGATCCAGTGATAAAACTGTGCTTTAATTACCTCCCTATCATTGTGAACTCAACCCATTAGAGTAAATTTAGGGACAAATCAAGGTTATGTAACATCAGAAAATACTACTTTTAAAATATTGATGTTAAAAATTTATGCTTAAAAGCCATCGATAAAATGGACCAATAGGAATGGAAAAACTGTATACAGAGACTATCAGTATCGGAGACTATCTCTTTAACAGAGATTATTGAAGCAAATTATTGGGAACTAGATAATATAACAGAAAACAAAATAGAACCATTCATTGAATCTCTTAATACTAGCAGCACTATGGATTTCTTGCAATTAGATGACAAAAATTTAATTTATTATTTGTTTATTATCATAGACATTTAATCTAAAATATTAATGAATTTTTACTGTTAATGGACAATTGACAATTTCATAATTCTTAAAAACTCAAGAAACTACATAAAAATAAACAATTTAAAAAAATAAAATATTCATGGGTCATCAGATGTGGTAAACAAGGTAAGCAGTATTTATTGATCATAATTAACAAATCTTAATTTATTTATATTTCAAATATATGTATAATTTTTGTTAGCACATAGTTACTGAACATTTTGTGTAGTATGTTTATATGCATCAAGATTTACAGGAGATGATTGTGAATTGGCTGCCTGAACAGTTGTAAATGTGGGTGAGTGGTCTGTTTACTGGAATTCTAAAAGCTAACTGAATTAGGTATAAACATGGTAAACTTAGATACTTACAATCTGTAAAAGAATCATGTTGAAGAATGAACGATGGAGAAAGGTGAGGTCTGATTCATTAAAGAGCAAGAAAAGATGCAGTTTGTCTCCATTAATTTTCAACATGTGTATAAAAGAAAAAAAGAATTCTGTAAGTAATTTGAGAATAAATGAAAGAAAAATATAAAAGTATAAATTTGCTGTTTTATCATTCTTTGCCAGAAACCAAATATGAGTCAGAAGACATATTGATGAAACATGAGAAAT
>JAAAKQ030187563.1:0-12133 GCA_010016005.3 Zanna intricata | reverse complement strand
TTCAATCTAATCTGTTTAAAATTAAATTTAAAATGTCTGATAAGAAAGAGCTTATTAGAAAACATGGTACAATTAAAGCATCAATTATATATATCAGTACTTTTGTAGATAATTTTAATCTTGCAAAAAACGAAATCTATTTAGAAATAAAACTAAGAAATCTATTAGACTTACAAACTAAATATGATGATATTCAATCTCAACTAGAAGTTGATGATGATTCTTCCATTATTACTGAAGACAGAATACAAACAGAAGATAATCTGTGTAATATAGAGTGTAAGTTAAAATCATCGTTACATAAAATATCAGTAAAACCCGATGAAACAAATAATGGTAATGTTAAACCAATTCTTACTAATCAATTACAATTTTTGCAGCCAATTAAATTACCATGTTTCAATGGAAATATACTTGAATGGCAACATTATTTTAATACATTTAATGATTTAATTCATTTTAGAAATGATCTGTCTGAAATTCAAAAATTACATTATTTACATTCATCAATGAAGGATGATGCTATTAATATCATCAAAAATCTGCCAATAACTAATGAAGATTATACAGTCGCATTAAATCTACTTAAAAAAAGATTTGATAATAAATATATAATTTCTGTACATCTTATCGAAAATATTCTAAAAACTAGTTTTATTGGTAGGGAATCTGCAAACAATTTAGATAACTTTATTAATATAATTAATTCTTGTATAAGCTCATAGGAAGCAATGAATTTACTTGTAAATTCTTATGAACTCATTGTCATACAGTTATTAGCATCTAAGTTAGACAAAAATACTTCCAAACATTGGAAGGGAAGGCTTTCAAATGATAATTTTCCTAATTTTAAAAACTTTATTGAATTTCTTAATTTTAGAATACAGATACTTGAAAATGTTGATGCTAAACCTGAATTAAGTTCTCAATCAAATACTATGCATTCTGTATACAAAAAAACATATAATAAGTCTTTTAAGAATCAATGTAAATATATCAATACAAGTAAAATTTACAAAGGAAATTTAGTTAGTTATCATGTAAAATCAAAGCCGATTCAATGTATCATGTGTAAATTCAATCATTGTTTATATTCACGTAAAAAATTCCTTGATTTAACAATAGAAAAACGCAAGGAGTTTTTAAAACAAAACAAAAGTTGTTTTAATTGTTTAAGAACTGGTCATTCTGTTATTAATTGTAAAAACAAACATGTATGTAAAAAATGTTCCAAAAAACATCATTCTTTAATTCATGTTGAAGCAAGTGATAATTCTAGTAGTAAACAAGATAACAATACATTTTGTGCTCAAAAGCTACAAACAGATAGGAATGTTCTCTTATCTACTGCAATTTGCAATACTATTGATAAATGTGGAAAATATCAATCGTGTAGGATTTTACTTGACTCAGTCAGCCAAACTAATTTCTGTACAATGGACTTTGCTAAAAAACTTGGATTATCTTTAACAAAAAATAATCTTCCGATTTCTGGAATAAATAACTCACTATGTCAATCTAATTACAGTGTTACTATCAAATTATTTTCAAGATATCAAAACTTTACGTTCGAAGTTGTTTGTGAGGTATTACCCAATCTAACTGATAATCTTCCTACAGAATCATTTAATTCATGTCTACTTAATTTGCCTAACAATTTATTTCTTGTCGATCCACAATTTAATATTTCGTCTAATGTTGATATTCTTTTAGGTGCTCAATATTTCTTAAATCTCATATTACCTGACAAGCTTATACATAACCAACACTATCCGATACTGCAAGAAACCAAACTAGGATATATTCTAGCTGGAAACCTTCCCTTCCATCACACAAACAGTAGGTCTGTTTCTTCATCTTTTATTCGTAATGATAATAAAAATCTCTCTGCTCAAATAGAAAAATTTTGGGAATTAGAGGAATGTAACACTAAAACACACAATAAATTAGACACCACAGGTAAAAAACATTATACTGAAAACACAAGGCAAAATAAAAATGGTAAATTTATTGTTTCATTATCATGTATACATAACAGTTGTGAACTTGGTGAATCATTTGAAAATGCAAAACAAAGATTTTTAGTTTTAGAACATAAGTTTAGCAAAAATCCTAATTTTAAGAACAATTATTGTACTTTTATCAATGAATACTTGCATTTAGGTCACATGTCTTTATTAAATTCTGAAGATTGGTTAACACCGAGTTCAAAGATACTTTAATTACCACATCATGCTGTGTTCAAGGATTCAAGTTTAACTACAAAAATGAGAGTTGTTTTTTATGGTTCTTCGAAAACAACTAATGGTTTGTCATTAAATGATACATTACTAGTTGGACCTACTGTTCAACAAGATCTTTTTGCTATTTTACTTAGATTTAGAATTCTTATACTTTAGAATTTAGATTTAGAAAATTATACTATTCAAGTTTATACTATGTTATACTTCTATGCCTTCAACGTCATCAACGCATATACTACAGTTTAAAACAATAAATAATCGTTTAACCAAGAGCTGGTCTTTAGCTTTTAAAAACGACTACACTATATCAGCTACTATACATAACATATACATATTGGTCCTCCGTGCATTCATACAACGTCTATCCACAAATTTCTACAAACTTTACAATATACTTTAATTAAAACTACTTTTTCTTAAATTAAAAGAGCTGTTTAATTAATTTGAAAATTTAAGGAAAGATTCTTTTAAAAAAAATTTTAGATTTTCGTATTTTACGTAATTTTTATTTTCGCATTTTACGTAAAAATATTCTAAGAAAATGTTCACTCCCCGATTTAAAAATTTTTCTATTACAACTGGTATTTTTTCTGTGACTTATTATTATTATATTATATTATTTATATACATATATATATATATATATAATATATATTATATATTATATTATTATATATTACTATTATTTATGTGACTATGATAGAAAATATCGGTCAGAATTCAGGTTGTTTCAAGTTTATCAGTAACCGCTAGGAAAGATGGAAGAAAAATGTACAGTGTTGGAAATAAAATAAATTTTAGTTTTTCAGAAAATTTTCAGTTTATAAATATTTTTGTTGTAAGCGACAACACTTAAAAAAATATAACCGAATTAAAACGATTAAAAAGTAATTTATTTTTTACAAATTACTTTTCATCTACTATAAAAACACAAGAATATAAAAAAACAAAATAAAAAAAAAAATGAGTATTATTGATAGAATATTTAATAGATAGATGAAAAAAACAACAAATAACTGATTATTTGTAAAAAAAAAACTTCAAATTTAAATGTTGACTGTTTACTTACAAACTATAAATATTGACAGTAATTTTACTGTCAATATTTAAATTTTGTTTAAGTTCTTTTTTTTAAAGCAAATAATTTGAATGTCGCGGTAAATTACACTGACTTTAGGTTGCACAGAAAATCATTTGAACATTTTCCTTCCACCACAGTAAAAGTTACATTAAGTAAAATATCAGGAGAGAATCAGGGGATCATACTAAAGGCTCGAAAAACCGAAAATGATCCGTACGACTGCTGTTTGTCCTCTTTAAAGTACAAAAATTGCATCCCTGAAACATTTTGAATTAATTTTTTAATTCTTTGAAAAGATTCGAAAAACAATAAACCTCACACCACTTTTTCATAGATTTCATATTCTGGATTGATAAGAGTTATTTTGTAAGAGTCATGTAATTGTACTTTCTAGAGAAAAATGTTATGCTCGTTCGTAAAATAAGAATGTTTTCATTAATTTTTAATACATACAGTTTTCGCATGAGTATCATCATCAGAAATGTATTTTTTCACATTTAATAAATTGTACCCTGACTAGAATAATTAGGTAATTTGTTGGTACTTCAAGGCAGAATCAGCAACTGTAGGTTAAAAAGAGATAGTAACTGATTAGAAAGAGATAATGATTTATCTTTCGCTAAAGTTAAATTATAAGGTTTGTTGAATACGTTCCGATTTAATAAGACACATATTAACATTTCGGAATCGATGTGTTAAGTATCTAATATAGTATATTAGTACAATTCCTGATAAGCAATATACTAATTAATCCATATGAATGACGCTTAAATACATAGATCCGATGCGATTTGTATGTTTGTTTTATTATATTTACCGTTTTTACTGGATTAAAATATTTTTCGAATCCGAGCTAAAATGGGATATAATCAAGCGATGCCATCCGAACGACAGACGGCTTCGCTGCAGAATTCAGACATAAGATGGTCGTATATGAGCGCAGATTTCTTCGAAGATTTTTCTTTTCGAAAACGACCTTTCCTAAAAAAAATTTTAAAAAGGGGAAAGGGGTTATATAGGCTGGCAAAAATTTTAATCAGCAGACTTCATTCCTCTAAACCCGCCACTTTATTTCAGCAGACAATCTTACTACAAATCCTGTACCTCTCCGTTCGAGTAGTCGTCGCCTAAAACTTTACGCGATTGTACTTCAAATGCATTCTGTAATTTACTTTCATACGTTTTTAAATGAATTAAAATGACAGTCTTTACATTCAAATTTTAGGTTAAGTTTATTTCATTATTAATTTATTTATTGTAGAGCTATACAATTTTTTTTTTATCCGTCAAGAATATTAATCTCTTTATAATTTCCTTTAGTATATTTCAGTAATTTATCCGACATATATCGCTATAATAAACGATATACAAAAATCAGCTCGGATCTGCAGCTCGGAGTTGGAGAATCCTAAGATCTAATCGAAGCAAATCATTGCGATGGCCCCAGACAAGTGTTTAATAATAATGCGATATTATTCTAGCGCTCTTAATTTTCTGAACTTTACAGTTACTTGATCGTTAAAGTAAAAACAAAAACGTTTAATTTTGTCGTTCTTTACTTAAAAGTAGGCTGTTTATAGATATTTAAATGGAAGTGGCTATAATTAGACGTAAATTAATGACTTTTTTTTATTGGATATTCATTGTATAATTTAGCTGATATTATTCGTTAGAATTCGGCTAATGGATGTTGTTTTTATGTTTATCGACATTGTCAATTCGTTGACAAAAAATTGAGAAAAAAATAAAAAATTTGCTATCTTTACAGAAAAATATATCCGTTTGCATTTATTTTAAATATCATGTAACTGTATAAATGAATAACTCATTTAAAGTCTCTGATAAATTTCCAGTTACCTGTTAAAAGCTATATAAAAGACTATAATTTGGGCTGTGAGAGGCAAGTATGGAAAATTTCGGTTCGTTTATAGAAATTTAGATGATGCGGCATTAAAATATCAACGATACTTCCTTTCTTGTTACGTACTTTGAATACTTAATTCCTGTAATAAAATACATACTTTGAATTAGATGCTAAAGAAATCTGTTAATTTACTTCGCGTTGAATTTTTTCTGCGGTATATATATTTTCACATTATTGGCAAATAACTCTCGAAGAATTGAATTAATCAATGAATTTAAAAATAAAAATATTTTTTCTTTCGATTGGAATTTCTACATAATACAAATGTATCTTATTGAAATTTAGAATGTACCTAAAAATATAAAAAAAAAAAAAAAAACAATTCGAAATATGATAAAAAATTTGTATATATTTGCTGTTTACGTACAGGATATATTTACGTTATAATGCAGCTTATGTTAAATAACGGTAAATTACAAAGCAGTACAAAATATTTCAGTGTTTAATAATTTTTATAAGGGTATAATCGTAGAATCAATAATACAGCATGAGAGCTTAAAAGGGGTGGTCGCTTTAGAGGCGGACATAGTGGGCTGTTCCCGAAACGTTAGGAGGCGGCGCTATGCTGAAAACAGAGCAAGCGCGTTGCATTTATTCCGGTCGTAAATTCCTGTAACTGGAATTGATCAATAATTTAGAAAGGATTTAAGATGAACTTATATATGTGTGTATATATATATATATATATGAAGAAAAAACAATAAACAGACCAAATAAAATGCTTTTGCACTGGGTTTTATGAAACAAGTATACTATTTGAAGCGATTTTATTTCTACGTTAGGTTTTTGTAGCAATTAGAGAATTTTAATGTTTATAGAGATAAAAGCAAACAAGTGAAAATACTATAGGAAAGTACATAAGACCGGACACAAATATACCTACATCCTAACACATATAAAGGTTTGTTTATACGTCCTTCACTTGTTAAGAATTATACAAAATAAGATAGGATGAAATAAATCGATCTTATACTTTTTCTCAAAAACTTATTTTTGTACACAATTTTACTAAGTCAAGAGACTTAACTGACTACAACGGTTTCATAATCAGGAATAAAAGATATAGGCTACTGAAATTAGGGGGAAAATTCAGAGATATTGGATTAAATATAAACCCCTTGGTTTACCAAGGGGAGGCGTAAATTCTGACTTAAAGAATGATTAAAAAAACAAAATCAGAACTTTTTTTTTACAGTCAATATCGTTTTGATGGTTGCCAATAGCCAGGAAAAATAGATATACAAAAATTAGAATATTTGACTCTTCTTATTCTCAATAGTTGATTTGTATCTACGACTTCCTTAGAACAAAGTTACAAAGTTTTTTTTGCATATTTTATTCCTTAAGCATTGTATAACCAGAATAGAGAAGTTTGAAAAAGGTTTTACGATACTAGCTCCTGGAAACGGACAAATTAAATTCTGTCATGTATTTTATGTTAAATATGTCAGTCTTTTAAGAACAGCGTTAAATACGACGAATCAATTCGTAACTTTTACGTGAATAAATATCCACTCAACGAACAAATATTTGAAGCGAAACTTGATTACATTTCATTGCTGAAAGGATGGAAAATTAAAACCAAAACCGATATTTAATCTTCGGTGATTTTAATATGTTCCTCCTTACGTAGCAGTTCAGTTGAGATGAGGAGATCGCGTTTCGTTTCAATATTTTACAAAAAATAAACTGTATTTTTTTCACCTAGGTTAACCGAGTGAAAATTATGGAAATCAAGATACGGGGAATTTTCACTTAAACATATAAAACAAATGGTTCCTAAAAACTTGTTTTAATAAAAAACTACTTTTAATAGAACGTTCTTAGATAAGCTACTTATTTACAAGCTGCCATTTTGAACTGCAAAGTGTCCAAGAAGAAATGGCTACGTTTGTAATCCCTATTTTTCTGAATTCATTATCATCAGAAATTAATAACTCTAGAAAAGCAATGAACAAGTAGGTTTACTAACACGTTACTACTCGGTCGCCGGAGTAAGCGTCTAGAAGGTAGAAGGAGGTTGGGATCTCTAAATAGATGAAAAGACACCGATGTACTAAGTGATTTCGGTATCGGTGGAATTAAAAGTTTTACTTAGTACAAAACAAAGGTACCGGCTTTAGAGCTATTAGAAAGTTTCGATATTTAGTTTTTTAGAACTTTCTGAACAAAATAATGAATGACCTACACAGAAATTCAAGTAAAGGATTTTCTATCTTTGACAATAGTCCCTGATATTTCGTCCGTTTCGGCATGTCATCAACGAGTATATTAGTCTCGGAGGGGTGAGGATAAAGTTCAAAAAGAAATAATATCTTCTGGACCTTATTTGTGAAGTCTGTTACAGATATTGTGGTATCTAATAGAACAGTACTTGAAAACTTGTACTCCTGATAATGTACTACTTCTGTATAGCAGTAGGCCTATTCCGTGGACGTAGGCGGAACTACTCCTGTCTGTTTTGATTGAGATAAAACACAGAGCTCCCGTAATAACAGCGTGCTCTACTCTTTATTGGGGCAATATCTGTAGAAAATCAGAAGGATAACATTATTATTTATTATTATTATTATGTTATTTCTCCAGCATTTAATTAAGTAAATTCAATAGTTGATATATTCATCATGATCTACCCATTGGGTTTAATCAATAGATGTTATATATAAATTAATAGTTTACATTTGGGGCATTTGTTTATCGAACAGCCTACCAATATTCGCAAGTTTTTTTTTAACAGATAAGATTTTCGTCGCATAACACAAAACACACACACACACACACACACACACACGCGCGCGCGCGCGCGAGTACATTCATTTATTACGCGAACACTAAAAAAATTAATTAAATTCAAATACCTTAAAATAATTTAGGCGGATCACATGTAATTTACATGGCTAGTGGAACTATAAAATTTGCTTATTAAATAAGCAGGTTTTTAAATTTATTTTATAGATATCTTATTTAGGCATAAATTTTGTAAGTTTAGTATAAATTTACGTATTTATTATGCCTATTATAATTTGTTACGGAGAGGAAATCAATAAAGGCCAACTTCATACGATAACAAGATAACAAGTAGTCTACAGTTTCAGACGATATACATTTTTTAATAGCTTTAAAAATAATAATCTAATAATAATAATAATAATGTGGATTTTTTTTTCAATTTATTTTTAGCACAATTAAGCGTAAAATCTTTATTACTGGAAAAAAATTAATTACATATTTATTCGAATTTGTTTAAATAATGAAAAGGATGTGTACAACTTAAATATAATGTCAGGGACAAATTATAATTAAACAAAAAATAAATAATATTAAATAAACTACCAATTCATAATATAAATACAAAGATTATTTGGTAATAAACTTATTTTCATAAGTACGTTGTAGAAAATTAAATGTTCTATTAATTACACCGCTAATTATTTATTTAAAAATAATTCATATTCTATTCGATTACTGTAAGGCTACGCAAAGTAGGAAAATAGTTTTATTTTTTTTAATAACTTTGCCAGTAAAATTCTTGGTTCTTTTAAACTTTAACAAGTAAAATATATTGCCTATTTGTAACATATTAGCTTAAATGTAATATGATAATTAAAAGACAATTATGAAATAAAATTAAGATAGGGAAACATAATAATACAGGTAACGAAGTCGAGTAATTTTCCTGTCTACGTTTAGAATGATAAAATCGTTTGAATAAAAATCCAGAATATTTATTTAAACAAAAATAGACTCGTTCACCGCAATTCTTCAACTGTTCTTTACAATTAGAAAAATTAATAGATGGTAAGTTTTTAGTGCTGTTGTAGTAGGCTTCAATCATCATTAGACTTTGTTGTAAAATGGATTTTTAATTTCGTTGGAGACTGATTAATTTCGATCCCTTGATAAATCAAAACAACAATTAATTTTTACATAATAATTTACCAAATCACAAAATAAAAATTTTACTTAACAAAATTTTCCCAAAAATAACTTTCAAAGGTACTGGAAGAAAATGTAAAAATCGCTATTAATTACAGATATCCATAAGGATTGATCGCTCCAATTTCGGCAGTGAAATTAGAAAGAAATCACGAAATAGAAAAAACAACATAAAAACTAGATTACCACGGGCGAATAGAGCTCTTCCGTACTCCAGCTATTAACAAACAACACTCGGCTGTCTTACTTTTGTTTTAGAGTACCGATTCTAAATCAAAGTTTATGAAAATTTAAATCTCCCTACACTTAACGGGTTGATTTCTACTGTACTCAAACGGGCATTTGGTCGGTTTTAGGCAATGTCAGTTTTATGTCATGTGTATAATGATATGAAATAAGTTCCAAGTCTGCAAATCACTTGCTTAAGGAAATTTAATCTGATTCGCCCTTCCGGTTTCATTACCTTATAATTCTACCAAACAACCTAATATTACATCATATCTTAATGAAATAAAATAATTTTAACCTATACAAGAATATGAAATCTGTTACTAATTTTTATTTAATGCCACATAAAACAAGGTAATTACTACAATTGCCTTGATCTTTTAAAAATTTTCCAAAAGGAAATATCTCCGAGAAATGGTGTGTTGAAAGAAATATATATAGTATAATTTACACAATAAAAATATTTATAAATATATGAGCAAGATATGGTTTGTTTCAGTCAGAGAGTAATAAATATATGTATTCAATAAATATTACATTAACCGAAAAACCGGATTCACAAGTTTAACCATTGATACACATCTCAGTCAACAAAAAATAATGCACATCTTAAGACGACAATCTATAAACAACATGGAAATATCGCAAAAGTAGCAATATCAAGCCACAAACAGATTTTTAGATACGTTTAAGTAAAAAAAAATGTATTAAGCGAATAACAAGTATTGCTTGATCTAGAAGTTTTTACCCGTCGAAAGTGAGGAAAGATCTTCCAGCCACAACCTGCCCTCACAGATGGCAGTGTCGGGAACTCGCCGACTAAACCCCCTCTCTCTGGTAAAACATGCCCCGATACCCGCCTTTTGGCATTACTCAGGAACACCCTATATTTCTTGCGGGGCTTCAATGAGCGGTTCAAAAGTCCTGGGCATCTCAACAGTAATGCCGACCCCTAGGGTCCCCCGGCTACTTCTTCCCCCAGTTTGTCTCATGCCCACTCAACTCGGTAACAATCGTCATTGATAGCTCTCTTCTGCCATTTTTGCTTGAAAAATGGCGTGGTAGAAATCTCCTTCCAATAGATTTCGCTGTCAAGCAGTCTATCCAGGAGGTTTGTGGTACAAAGTCCTCTGGGGATTTCAGTCCATTGAAATCTCTCTTCGGCCCACTTGGAGCACTCGAAGAAGGTGTCGCCAGCAATGCGCATCCTCTCTTCTCCTCCTGTTCTTTTAGTAGGTGTTGAATGCATCATGACCCATTACGAACTGTGTTAGCCACAAATTAACCTCCCTGTGCCTCCGAAAGACCTACTTTTCCACTCTCGGGATGACCTCGTGCGTTCACTAACGGCAGCATCCCAACTCTCTTGCCAGTTCTCTAGTAGCGAGGTCCATGGTTGTTCCTTGGTTTTTTCCATTCGCCTATCAACGCATTCACTAATCTTGAAGTCCAGAGGCGGCATCTCGGCAACCACAAACATTTCCTTAATAACACTTCAACCAGCTTTAACTTGACTCCTTCTTAGGGCATGATAGATTTCATCAGAGCCCTGTCTGGCAGGAATTTGCGTGGCGGGCTCGGCGCACACCTTCCTTGTGCAGGACTTGGCACTACTCAGCCAGTAGTTCCTAGCTTGCCTAAGAATCCTCAAGGGCTCTTCCATTCTGAAGCCGCATTCCTTAATTTTCCACTTAGTATTTCCGAAATACTAAGCTCCTTGAGCCTTTTAACTTCTCCGCACTTTCCCCGCCTTTTAACTTCCTCAAGGTTCTCAACGCCCATTTCAGATCAGCCGCCCTTCTCATCGACTTCCAACTGTCGTCGTTTTAACACTCGATCAACGGAAGGTCCTCCTTCTTCAGGATGTATCGCTGAAGACGGTCTACTGTCCCTCTCGGGCCATCTAGAGTGGCTTTTGAAGGGGCTGCTCTCCACCCACTCAGTAATTAAGCCGTAAACGAAAAAGAAACAGAACATTCTTTATATTTACAGTTCCGCACTACTTTTCGGCGCAAAAAACGTTGCATTCGGTAAAAATTTTGAATGAATACTAATTTTACTCAGCTGATAATTCATGGTTAGAGATAAACAAATCGCTATCCTCGATATCTTTAATAATCTTTATCTCTGATGGCAGCTATATCCAATAACCATACAGGAAAAATATAAAGAACCTCTATTAAGAAAAACTATATACGGTACTTCAACATACAAAAAATGTATTAAACTAAATTATAAAAAAATCTCACACGTGCACGCCGTTCACACTGATCCATCCATACAATTATAGTTCGAATTTAGCGTATCTATAGTCACTATACACGTCCAAAACTGTTCAGTATAACGAGAGAAAAACACGCGAGAAGCTGAAGCGAATCTAGCAACCCTGACCGCTAACAACGTCCACCCACAACACAACTCCTGATCTGGAGGCTTATTAAAGAGAAACAATTGAAGTCGATGGTGTTCTAAAACGAAAATTAATTCCAAATTAAAAAAGTCGAAAAAAAAAATTAAAAGTTGCAGCAAAACTACCTTAAAATCTAGAAGAAGGACCTGAGAAAGCACGGATGAAAATTTCATATAATAACAAACAAAAATATTTGTTTAAACATAACTTGAACACCTTTACCTTTCTTTATCCGTTTAGCCTCCGGAACTACCGTAAGGTATTATTTCAGAGGATGAATGAGGATGATGTGTATGAATGTGAATGAAGTG
>JAAAKQ030187552.1:0-12133 GCA_010016005.3 Zanna intricata | reverse complement strand
GATTCGAACCCGGGACCTCCGGAATGAAAGACCGAGACGCTACCACTCGGCCACGGAGGCCGGCAAAATTTTAAATAAATTTGTATTTAATGACGTTGAAAATATTAAAATAGTAGTTTGAAAATGATATTGAGATAAAAAAAAAAAAACATCAAAGTTTTTAAATTAAATAAATATGGAATGAAAGAATTTTGATAACTTCTTTCTTTTTTTTTTTTATATTAATTCATGCAATATTGAATTACTTTCGAAATTGTGTGACTGGTAATGGATAAATAAATCTGGATTAAAGAAAATTTTAAATTTTCTTAAAACTTGGTCTGCAGAAATCTTATAATTCCTTACTTCTTCCTATTTCATTACAATATATACATATAAATCTTTCAATAAATGTTTTGACATAATTTATGACAGCAACCTGTGTTGTAGATCTGTTTGTACTCTGCCTTGAACAGAATATCAATACCAGAAATATTTTCAAATTTATTGAAAAATATTTTGGCTTAAACTTTTTCAATAACTTTTACGAATATTCTTAGATGTTTTACAACTTATTTTTTGTGAGAAATTTATTTAACGTAAAAAAGCAAATAAGATTTATTATTGCTTTTAGATTTGTAGTATTGGAAAGTACTTTCTATTCGAACAAATTTAATTTACTAAAACTTACAAATGATCTAATTTTGTTTTACCTATTTAATACTATGAATTCTATTTTTATTACTCACTATAAGCATCTATTTATAACGCTGAAGAAAAGAAAACTTTAGGGAGACAGTTTTAGTCGTATCCAGATCAGCTTCCACAACTGACATGGTTTAATATTTTAAATACTTTGCACTTATAACGTAAGACCTCAGAATGAATTATACATATGTTTTTAAACTGCAACAACTAGGAAGCTTATAAAAGATTACATTTGTGAAGTCGACGTTTTATGAATTTTCCAGTTCTTAGCTGGAAACACAAATCATTTTTTAATACTAATAATAAATATTAAAAAATTATTTAAAATTACTTAGCAGAGAACACATTGTCTTAGCAATAGTATAACATCTGAAATAGTAAATGTTAATATAATAGTTCATTGTGTGTGTGTGTGTGTGTGTGTGTGTGCACATTTATTATTTATTTACTATGAAATGATCAATTCAATGAAAAATAAGGCAGCAAATTGTTTATTCATTTATTATTTATGAGTCCTCGAGAATCGATTACAAAATCGATATTACAAAAAATATATGCTCGTGTATGAATGATTATGTGTGTGTGTGTGTGTGTGTGTGTGTGTGTGTGTGTGTAGGCGGACGGGGCGCGTTCGTGCGCTGTTTATATATATATATATATGTTAAGTTTAAACCTCAACAAGTTCCGTTTTTAAAAATATATTTATTTATACAGTTAAAATCGTTACAATTATTATTATACACGTTACTGTTTAGAATTATTTGTTAATGTCATCACGCGCACAATGTAATATCGAACAAGTCTACTACCGCTTTATAGTCCCGAAGGAGTCTACTCCTTTATACAAGATTTTACCCCAAGAGAGCTGCTATATGGCTAACTAATTAAAAATAAAAAAACAGAGGTTGCAGCTGCATTACATTCTTTCACAGGGTGGCTTTTCCTGGAAAGTAGCGATAGGCAACACACGTTACTTATTGAATGTAATGCATCATCTGTTCTCAGTAATGTAACTTGTGTGTGTGTGTGTGTGTGTGTGTGTGTGTATGTGTGTAGAATGTACATTACAAACACTTAAATACAAACTTTATCCGCAATTTACATATAAGGTAACTGACATAAAAACGTTATGACAAATTTCGAATGAATTTCATATTGTTTAACCCAAAATATTTTCTATGTATTTTAAAAAAAATAATGTTTTTTAACAAAATGTTTTTGTTATCCTTGTTAATCTGTCAATCCATCGATCAATCAATAAATAGAAATGGCAACAAGCCAAACCACAAAATTAATTAGGAAAACTTTCTCAGTTTAATTAATTATTGAAAAACAGAGATATATAAATAAAATTAATCAAGAGGTCAACTGTACCTAAAGGTTACATTCTATAAAATTTAGTGTAGATGTAAAGTTTCAAAAGTGTTTTTCTTTTTACTCTATTGTTTCTTGTTCTCTTGCAAAAATTTTCTATAATGGATTGGAAAGTTGAAATGGGTGATTAAAGTTCAGAAAAACTAGTTTTGACTATAAGTTAAAAACGTTTAACTTTGTCTTAATTAAATAAAAAGTATAAATGAATATTATTAAAAAAATGGTAAATCTACATTAAGAATTTTAATTTCTAACTATTGATCTGATAAATAGCTGGCTATAATTTAACAAAAAACACTTTAAAAAACTAAATGAAAATTAGAAAATTATAGAATTAATGTAAATTATTAGCGAATTACGTTAGTTATATTTTATAGAACAAAGTTTTATTAAACTAAATGTTAACAAGTTAAAAGCATACGCTGGATTACAATTGTACGCGTAATATAAAAAGGAAATTCATCTTGTCTGAAATTAAATGAAACAGTAATAAAAGTTTAGCAAAATTTTATTGTCTGCTGGAGTTTCAGGTTACTGTCTGGTGGAGTGTTAATTAAGAACTTTCCGTACGCCTCTCAACGCTTCAAACGTGCTTTGTTTTGATTTCTTCTTTTTTTTGTTTTCTACACTAGATAAAGCGCATTTATTCTCTATTCTCACCAACAGTTTTTTTTTCTAATGGGGGCTTCGAAGTTTGATCATAGTTCGAGTATGTTTCCCTCTAAACTTTTCAACTCGAACTTTCTGAATCGAAACTGCACTAAAAACAAGCAAGCAACTGTAATAAATATTTATTGATTTACTGAACGGAAAACTTTTTCAAGTGGGTGCTTCTTTTATAAAACTAATTCAAAATAAAGTGATTATTATTGTAATCTGCGTTATGACAATTCTTCCGTTAAACAGTGTACTTACGAAGTACGAACATTCATAAAACACAAAATTTTGTAAACATTCATAAACTTTGAAAATGAGAATTTAAATATACAATATAATTGATTATATCACTTTAATTTACCTCATTTAATTATTAATAATAACTAGTAGACCCGTGCTGTTCACAGCGATATTATTACAAAATAGTAAGTTACACATCTTTAACAAATCGGTAAAAACCTATTCAATTTACAACACCTCTCACTCCTAACCCTCTTGTTTTTCTTTTTCCTCTCCTACCATCGTAAAGTATGTGCTCAAAATTTTCAGACCAATTTTTAGGTCTGTTCAGAAGTTCTACTGGATGGATTGGGCTGATTTCTTTTTTATTCTGATTGGAACGGTCTGCAGATATATAATCAAGCATTGACACCACCTTCAAGGTGATTTTTCTGAAACAACTTCAGAAAGTGCCTCAATTACATAATTGATAAAGATTTTTTTTTGAGAATTCTCAGAAGATACTCAATTTTGGGCCGATTAACTAATATTATTACATTATTTTGAGCATAAAAGAAAATTCGGTCCGATCCCTCTATTAGAATGGCTACATTGGAAATAGGTTCTTTATTCAAATTTGTTAATATACAGAGTGATTCACGTAGTGTTCCTGGTGTTTTCTGAGCTCTTTCTACTAACAAAAATAATATAAAAAATTTCATATAAGCATGGTTCTGGAAATTTTGCGTTAGCTAGTAACTGCTATCGAAAGATTTCGTTTTGATTCCAGGGCAAAAGTAAACTATAACCTTACGGAAATTCAAGTAACCCAATTTAAAGGATAAACTTAATGTTTTCTTATGGTTTTGACCTGACAGATTAAATAAAACAGGTTTAAGCACCATAAATGCAGTAGGTTTTATATCTGACGTAAAACAGAAAGATTTGTTATCTAAAAACAAGTTTATAATCAAAAACTTGATTAAATGACTATTAAATCGTAAAATGTATTATCAAACCTTTTAGAGAAGTGAGTGCTGAGAAAATTGGTGTAGAATTTTTAAAAGTTATAATAAAATGGTAGAAAAGTCTCTCAAAACTGCATTTTCATTAATTTTATTTCCAGTAAAATTCTAATAAAATATATTTCACAAGAGTAGATACAAAAAAAAAAATTACATATAAGTATTCTTGAAAGAGGCACGAAATCCAATTTCAAATCTCATAATAGTTTAAATAAAAATTGGTTGATATTCAATTTTCGTTATCCCAATTAAGTAATTAGTTATTATTTATTACACCAATTTAATCAGTGATCTGTAAATAATAGAACATCAATGTACGAAAAATCATTAATTGATTAATAGTGAGTTCTATTAATTGGTGATCTAATTCTACATTATTAATTCTGTTAATTATTTTTCAGTTTTTTTTTTTTATTTTTTATAGAAGAACAAACTACATTTAAATTAAAAATAATTATTCAAAAATAAAAAATGAAAGATCTTTTCAACCGAAACACAAGAGATTTTAAATTTTGTCCTTTTTTTTGTAAAATGGGTTCCAAACTAGGAAATGACTCATATCACTTACCTGCTTAAGTAAAAAATGAGAGCAACCACTTTTTTTAAACCTCCTGATATTTTATAAAATAGTTCACTTGATTTTCAGAAATAAATAACGGAATAAATTCAATCTATTTTATAAATTAATCTGTTGAAACCGTGGCGTGCTTTGGTCTATCTTCTTCAGAACATGGCAAAGTGAGCGAATCGAAATATTATGGCTCAAAGCATTTTGCAGTAAATATATGATACATCCAAACTGCTGTATTTTTTATTTCTAAAATCTTTCCTATAGAGTTCGATAAATACAGGTTTAAAATAAGTCCAACATCGTCGATCTTTGTGGTGAATGTTAGGGTCGTTCATTCGGTGGGCCCTAGGCACGGGGTCTCTCTTCTTTATGAAAATATTAATATTGGGCTACTAACTTTGCATTTTAAAATTACCTCAATTTAAAGAAAGAAATAATCGGAGGATTATAGATTACAAAAATAATCTGAACATGTTCCAACAAGTGACATGGGTATGAAATTCCCTAATTCTAATGAGACATGATGTTCAAATTTACTAATATTCAATAATGATATTTTTTATTCAAAATCATATTAAGAACACACTCTTTTAAACTTAAAAAAAATTAAAAGTTTACTCCAAAACTTATAAATAAAAAATCTAATGAGTTATACTTAAGAAATAATAACAATAATGATATATTAAATAAACTTATAAATTAAAGTAAATCGCAAAGCTCATTCGAAATGAAACTTACATTCCTTTTAACTTAATAAAATGTAATAAAAACAACCAATAAGAATTGAAATACAGAAAATGTAAAAAAAATAAATAAAATGACTACTGTATACCATAAAATACGATTTGTGCAGCCAGCTGTTCACGCCAAGTCTGGAGGGTAAAATAAATTCCTGAAAATATGTGACCATATTTTTCAAGTAAATATTTTTCCCTTACAAAATATATATTTCACAAATGAGAATTT
Organism: Zanna intricata; assembly: GCA_010016005.3. Taxonomy (NCBI): domain Eukaryota; kingdom Metazoa; phylum Arthropoda; class Insecta; order Hemiptera; family Fulgoridae; genus Zanna; species Zanna intricata. Next base: position 6,634 of record JAAAKQ030187552.1, on the reverse strand, counting down.
GATAATAAAATCGTGTGAAATTTTTTATTTTTATCAATGTTGCTTATTAATTATTTAGTTATGTATATAAACAGGAGCTCCTAAATATACTCACAGTTATATATTTTTTAATAACATTGAGATAAATAAATAAAAATCCGATATCTTCCATGGAAATTGAGTTCGAAATCAATCTGATTCATTACAGCAGTAACCTATATTTATCCTTTTTTTTTTGTAAAAATGTAATTGCAGGAAATTAGAAAAAATTTCCACTTAAGTAGGCATTTTGACATTGAGTGAAGTATAAAAAAAAATTAATTAATTGTGTATAAAAAGCATTCTATAACATTTTTTATGAAAATCAATAAAGTAATTTTCAAAAAAGGAAGCAAAATAAAACCTACAGAATGCGCAGTTACATGTCCAACCAGAAACATGTAACATGTTTTGAAACAATTTTTGGATACCTAGTAAAATATTTATACTTATTTATAATTTAATAACAGCAGTAACAGGTGTTATAACAGAAATCAGTAAATGATAATAACTCTTTTGTAGCATGTGACAAAATGCCACGTGAGAAAGGGATTCGAACTCATAATCTCCGGTTAAAAGACTTAGACTCTACCTAGACTTAGACTCTACCACTTTGCCACGTAGATCAAAGAAAATTAAATCACAAAAATTTACCGTCATAAATATGTATAAATGAATAAAAAATTATACTAACTTTTAAAGAAGCATATTTTTAAATATATCTCATAGAGTTAAACAACATTCCCATATTAGAGTTTAGTTCTGTGGGTTACACCTCTTTGCATAATGGCTATTCTATTTTTAAGGAAAGTTACAAATACATTTAGAATTCCGTAAATAATGAGGGAAAATAATTTAAAAAATACTAAACAGGAATTTGCTTCCCTCTAGCTGGGAGCAATTTGTTTTATCCAGCTATTCCTTTGAGGGTTTCAAGATAATATGTTTCTATAATACAGAGTGCTAAAAAACTTACGCAAACTTATAGCGAAATGAGTAGGTACAATAGCTGTTGTTAAATAGCCTCCATTATGGATTCAAGTAATTGAATACGACGGTGCATGCTCTTAAACACATGGTGTAAAGTTTGTTGAAAAATTGCAGCGATACATCGTTAAAATTCGCTTTGTTCGGGTATGGTGTAAGGATGAGTTTTGTAAGCGGTATCCTTAAGGTGTCTTCCACAAGAAAAAGTCAGAAGGGGATAAATCAGGTGACCGAGAAAGCCACCCCTTCGAAATCACTTGTCCTTGAAAACACTGATTCAAGTAAGATGTAGTGTACGCTACGTATTATACGCTGTATGATCCGTAGAATTGTTCTGCTGAAACCACGTGTCATCTAGCCGGTCTGCAGGTATAGTGTTTACAAATTTTTGAGACATCTGATGTAGCGCTCACTGTTAACTGCACCATAAAAGAAGGTCATCTTCATGACCTTTTATGATGTAGTTTTGCCTTCGTTAAATTGCACATCAAACACTCGTGTTTTGTCCGTGTAGAGGAGACTTGTGCGGCTGATGTGGATTTTCCTTACACAAAATTCGTAAATTCTGTGCATTTACGTATCCATCAAGGTAGAACCATGCCTCGTCAGACCAAACCCAAACCATCGGTTACATCCCCGTCTAGCATCACAGATGATATAAGCCACTGATAGAAATCTACACTTTTTCCAGAGGTTACAAATCGTGAACAACACGAATTCTGAACGGATGCATTTTTAAACACTTGAGCAATGCCGTGTGGGAATTATCATGGAAAGATCAGACTGGTTAGATAGGCGTCGTACAGACTTCTTGGTACGAACAGAATATGCAGTTTGCATATCGATCAACTTTTCTGATGTTAGCACTTTCGGTCAACCAATTTTTGGCTGCATCTGTCACATTCCCTTTCTCTTGATACTTGTAGTACAGCTGCTTGATTGAGGACTTGTTTAGTTCATCCACACAATACATTTATGTAGAGGCATTTGTGGTCTGGGTATACCCACATCTAATGTATTAGGAGACACCGAATATTCACTGCTGCATTTTTTAACCCATTTTTTCTTAATTAAACCAGCAGCTAAAGAAGGAAACATTTCTCCAAATTCACTGTGTTTCGTAGGTTGTATTTGTTACGAGTGAATCCATATCTAATATTTCAATGCGTGAATATTGATCATTTTTACAAGAAAAAAATTTTTGTTTTTGCAAAATTTTAATTAAAAAATTCCACACATAAATTTTAACTAAAACTAAAGAGTATTCTCAAAACAAAGATATTATATAAGCAAAAAATCATATGTTTTAGTATTTAATTGGTTTTATAAATGAACATAAACGCTTTTTAAGCAGAAATATTTTACTTTTACTCTTCATGAAAAAGACTAATCTTTTCATAGGAAGGTACAACTACAAGATACAAAGTAAAACTAGATTTATTTAAATTGGTAGCAAATACACAGACCAATAAAAAAAATTTCTTAACGACTAACATGATGAAAAAAGATAAGTAAACAAATCAAAAATTAATGTCTTCAGGACTGAAAAAAGTTTGTCCTTTGGCTTTCAAGCCATTTCATTAATCAAATATTGAAAATGCAGCAAGCTCTAACGTTAGATGATGGGCATTTTGGTATGTAGAAATACTGGGGCTGAATTTGGGAAACTGGACGGTAATAGCCCGGTGCTCCAGGCGTGATTCACCTTCAGTCCGTCCACTAAATTCCTTTCAGTGCTAGTGCCTTTTGGGCTGGGAGGAATACCCCTTTCGGGGCCCTAGTATTTCGCGGAAGCAATGCTTCTCCGCTTTCCGGAGGGAATCACATGTGCTGGCTGAAGTAAATTGTAAGTGTGTGGGTAGTAAATGAGGAGAAGGATGGTTTTTTTCCGTTTGGTTGCCCTTCCTTGCAGGTTCTTTGCTGGGATCTCTCTGCTGAACTTCGTCGTGCCTCATCTTTTGACGTATTTTTTATGTTTATTTATACTATAAAACATATATGTATACGTAAGTAAGCATATACAGATAAACAGTTCTTTGAGGTATTTTAACTGAATCTCTCGTTTATTGAAATCGTATTCCTATTTTTTGTTTTGTATTGTAATTTACTTGAGATTCCGGTAAATTAGTATCGATTGTAGATTAAAAAATACGGCAAGAGAAGAATATATTCATATTATTCATCATATTATATAACATATATATATTTAAAAACAATATTTAACTGGTAATAATAATATAATTCATCATTAATATTAAGCAATAAATTTCAAACAATTAATTACTGTTTCACTTTTTTTAGGGGTCAAAAAAATAATGCAGATGTAAGAATTACCTTATACTGAAAATTCAGTATGCATTTCTGTTCATAAATATATATATATATACTACTAATAATTAATTAAATTTTTTTCTACTAATATATTTCAATTTTATTACTTTAATCAACCTGAGTTTGAATAAAATCTTACAAAGCAATAATTTTTAAAAGATTTAGTTCAAATCTTTGCCAAGAATTATTTTATATTAAATTTATTTTACCAATCATTACAGTGATGTAAAAAAATATTTCTTTTTTTCACTCATGAAAAAAATAGCAATTCTTATAAAGGTAACTGATTTCAAGGTGAGCGGAAATTCAGAAATGATTTTGAAAGAATGTGAAATGTACATCGACGTAGAAAATAGAAGTTATAGAGGGCAAGGTGGAAAGAAATTTTCAGTCGCTCTGGTTGGATTGAATGATAAACCATCCAGTAAATTGCCCTTTACTGAATATTACTGTGAATTCAAGAACTGAATAGAAATATGAAATATATTATATATTTTAAATTGCACAGGGTTTATGCGTTTCAAAAGTAATTTTAATATTATTTTATATCTCACATATAAAACTATTCATGAAACATAATTTTGTATTCAAACAGAAATTCATTTTTTTAAACTACCACAATACATAAACAAATATAAAAAGGAGAACTTATTAAAAGAAATGAGAACTTATCAAAGAATTTTTTTTAAATATATATACGTATAAAAATCTTTATTTACTAGCCATAAAAGATTCAAATACAAAGTATCAGCTAAGGAAGAACACTAAAATCTTTGCCTCACATTGCTGCAGTACCAGCTCTGTCGCAAAGCTGTAAATATAATCACACCCTTACTCTTATTAAAATGGTATTGACTGCGTACATCGTTCACTAACGCAGCTGTAAGGTTTAATTGAAATATATTTAGAACTATTAAAGGAAATCCTATTTAATATATTTCTTTACTTATTATTAAACAATAAAACAGCCTTGTAAATTACTGTTAATCATACAAAAATAAATACATAAAATAAATTCTGTTATATACTCGTGAATGAATAAATATATACTAGCAAACCCGAAGAGATTGCGCTCGCGCTCTGACAACTTGCGTTTCCCATTACGGTCAGGGATGTTTAGCCGGTCAAGGACTCGTTTCACTCGCCTGTCCCGTTTAGCCAAGAGGCTCTGCCTCCTCGACCCCCGTAATTTCAGTTTACTCATGTATGTGAGAATAACAGTAATAAATAAAAAGTTAAAGTATGTTCAATCTATAAAAACGATACACGGTACACATTCGCATCCCTTAAAAATCGAAAATAAAAAAAACCCGAAAATGGTTAATAGATTTTTCTGAAGAGTATTTGCAAGCCTCAATCTAGTGCATATCTTGTTTATTATAATCCTATTTCTTGTTTATTACAAATAAATGTATTATAATCTTGTTTATTATTATAAATGGGTAAATTTTCCACATTTCCGATGCAGTTGAATAAAGCTGAACAATGATAAGTTGAGTATTGTTTAACGTTTTTTAGCTTTCTTTTCCCTTTACAAGGTCGAATTTCGAAAAATTTAGAAATCGGTTTGTTCATATTTATATGATGATTACACACACCAAAAATGAAATTAATATCTTCTCCGGTTCCACCGCAGTACCGAACCGAACCAAACCTCCAGGGTTGGTAGTCCTGGAGAAAAGGTGGCCCGGAGGCCCTGTAGAAGAAATCCGTAAGATCTACAACGGACTTCATGTAGAGACGGTTAATGATAATCAATCATCTAAGATTCTTGGACTGAAAAAGATTGGCGATTATAATGTAAAGGTAGACACGCACGGCACCCTCAACACCTCAAAGGGGGTTGTTGTCTGTCGGGACCTTTTAAATTGTACGGAGCAGAAAACAGTAGAGGAGTTGACGTCACAAGCTGTGATTGACTGCTGAAGGCTGACTCCCTCTCATGTACTTATTTTTAATAAGCCGACGTTGCCGGAGAAAGTACGGGCAGGAATACACCGTCTAGATGTGCGAGCTTTCGTGCCGCAACTGCTGAGGTGTTTTAAATGTCAACGGTTTAGCCACACCGCTGTTCGGTGGAAAGGCCACAAATATGCATGTGTGGTGATGAAATCCGCGAGAGGGAGCCGTACAAGGATCCTCCTATGTCTGTTAACTGCAGAGGACAACATTCATGCAGATCCAGAAATTTTCCCGCATACAAAGACGAGGTAGCTGTGCGGGAAGTTAAAACCCTGCAGAAATCAGCTACTTTGAAGCTAAAAAGATTGTAAGCGCTCGCAAGCATAGAGCGACAACAACTTATGCTCAAGTGCAACTGTAGTTTCTGCTCCTACATCTGTTGACTCAGACTTGCTTCTGAACAAACTGGCGCCCACACTGTCTTCTGTGATTGAGAGAATTATTGATAATAGAATGAAATCTCTTAATCCTAAGGAATTCGTAAAGCCTTCGATGAGAGTTCAAGCTCCAAATAAAAACCGTCAAAGGACCAAAGTTTTCGTGAACCAAAAGAGGCAATTACTAAACTAGAGGTCCTAGTAAGCGTGCACAATATTTCGGATGATATCACAAAGAAAGTAGTTGCTTCAAAGCCTTCAGAGGTAGCTTTCAAGGCTCCTAAAGTTGAGATGGTCTCTAAACCACAGAAACCACCAAAAGCCACACAGGAGGAAACATGTTTCTCACACACTGTTTCTCCCCTTCCTGGGGCGGTTACTGATGCGGCTCCTACTACGGGAGTCTCCCAGGTATCGGCGCCCACTCCAGGCGCCGTTGCCTGTCCGTCGTCGACCGTGGCTTAACTGGCCTCCGATTCGGAGTCCGGGATCTGTGAGGGGGCGTCATATCCGCCGAGCACGAAACTGTTCGGCGGATGAATAAAAAGAGAAAGAAAGGATGGCCGAAGGGAAAACCCAGGCTACAAATTAATCCAAAATTAGCGAATCAATAATCCAATGGACATTAATGAGCTCCAGCGTTTGGTACATGATGTAGATCCAGTTTGTATATGCTTGCAAGAAATTGATTTCCGCCGAAACGATGATTTCAATTTAAGATGATATCCGGCGAGATCAACCGCCAAATATAAGAGTTCGAGGTGGAGTAGCCATATTAACATCGACTAGAACTCCACCGAAGCGGTTGTGATAAATACAAATTTGCAGGCGGTCGCAGTCGGAATGAAGCGCCCGCTGCAAGGCTCAGGAACTTTTTTCAGTGGCAGAGATGGATCGATGTCCTGTATAGATTCAGCACTTATAAGTGCGCCAACAGCATCGAGGTACTCGTTTCACGT
>JAAAKQ030187519.1:0-12134 GCA_010016005.3 Zanna intricata | reverse complement strand
CAGGCATGGCATTTTTCACACACGCTACAATTCGTTCATCTCATCCTCTGAAGATATAACCTAACAGTGATTCCGGAAAAGAAACAAAAAAAAAAAAAAGAAAAGAATATGATCACATTAACTGGAAATAAAGAAATATTTTTCACCTAGATTCATTACATGTAAAAAATAGAAAAGTTTGAATGAATTGACAGTTCGATCTGCCTTCGAATTAGATAAAAAAATTGATCAGTTAATGTTTTGTAATTATCGAAGCGATTTGTTGAACCTTTCAGAAATAATAATTGTTTAAATGTTGGTCAAATACACAAACACTGTTCTTTCAGTACAATAATTCTTTGAGTGAAAAAAAAACTGAACCGACAAATATATCAAATTTCTATTTTTCGACTAATAATAAATGGATTAGTGGTGTTCTGGTAGGATATGATGTTTATCAAGGGTGTTGAATTTTCATTTATTTTTTGTAACAGAGACGTTTCTTTTATAATACACGTAATATTCGAAGTAGTAGTTTTACGAGGAAGTTTGGCGGTTAGTAAATTTATATATACAAATAATTCGTACGTAACACAGTAAAGGGATTGACTTTATTTTTTATGAAAGAATTATTCTAATCTGAGAATCCCTCTTCAGTTTGTGTGGTTGCAAATTTCGGCATTGAACCACTCGTATCATTTGAGTTAGCTGATAAGGCGACAAGCCTATTTTTATCCTACGCTGGACTTTTCTGTAGAATTTTGTATATTATTTCGTTTTGTAACGAAAAGGTTTATATCACTTCATTCTTTAGGTAATGAAGACTAACAGACGTGTTCAGGGCTACTTGGGCCACTATCTACTGTAAGGGTTTTGTTTGATGTAGGAAGAAAGAATTTTGGAGAATAATATCTCCTATTATTACGGTATTGCTTCGACAAACTATCCGTTTTTTACCCATTTATTACAGTAGTCGGAGAAGTCAATGAAAGTACGTGACCTTTGTCGCTAGAGATAGAAATGTACAGATTACATTTGTCAAATTTAGCCATGAACGGTGGCCAAGGACGACTAATCACAGCCTACTCGCTGCAGTTAGTGGCGTGAATCAACAGTTCTCAGCTTGTAGTCGAAAAGTACTTACGGGTGAGGCGTATATCGACTTAATTTAAATACATGATGGATGATAATGGCCACCAGACACTCATTTCAATCATGCTTTTGGTCGACTTAAAAATTTACATTTTAAAAAAGTACGCCATGAATGCTAAAATTAAAAATTCATAGACCGTACATCTCTAATTACATCCCAAAAATTTGCACAACACTGTTCATATATAGAAGTGTATTAATAGCTTATTTTGATCTGAGACAGAGTATTCTGTAATTATCGTATAGTTGTTATAATAATTATACTGAGTTGTGGTCGTTGACGGTTATAATATATGAAAATAGTACAGAATATTGTATAAAATACAAAGAGTGCATTTATCTATATAATGAATTGTATTGTAAAACACGCATTATATTATTTGTAAGGCATCGGAACCACTAACCGTTCTTATACTAAAACTGACAAAGTCATCGTTGCATAGAGAGGTATAGACTGCTGGCTTCTCGCAAAGTAGGGACTATACTGATCAACGTTAAGGAATTTGTTGATTTTATAGTAAAATGTTAGATGCTATTATAATATTTATAAATGTATTGTAGTATATTAATTATTTTCATCAGATTACTTACAAATACTGAGAAAAAATAAATAATATTAACAACATACAATGGATTTTTAAATACAAGTCACCACTCCAACGATCTCCGTGGCGGAGTGGTAACGTCTCGATCTTTCATCCGAGGTCTGGGTTCGAATCTCAGTCAGACATTTTTCATACGCTATTAAAAAAAATTCCATTTTAACATTCCTATGTACAAGCTTTTGCGGTGATAATGCAAAAAATGTACAATGTAAAATGTAATGTTTAATTCATCACGCTCAAAAAAGAACTTTTATTATGTTTCTTATAATATTGTTATTTGTTAATTATGTAATTTACTATTATTAGCCATCTAAGTTAGGTTCTAAAAACTCACCGGGTAGGTCTAATGCAAATATGCAAATTTGCTCATTCAAATCAGCTGGTTTCAAAGTCAAAAGTTCTAAGATTCAGATCCTAGTAAAGGCGCGGTTTTATACGGATTTGAATACTAGATTGTGGATACTTATGTGTTTTGGTGGTTAGATTACAATTAAACACAAATTTCAGGAACAGTCGACAAGATATTGTACAAGACTACACTTTCTTTACACTCATAAATATTATCCTTATTCTTCCTCTGAAGTAATACCTTACGGTGGTTCCGGAGGCTAAAAAGAAAAGAAAAGGTTTAGGTTCTAAATAAATTTTTTTTTTTTTTTTCGAGTGAAATATTCTTATTTACCAATTTATAAAAATTAATTAAACAGTTTTTCCACTAATACTTTTCTTTTTTTTATGTCTCTATTGCGTTCTTTTGCAAAAAACTCTGCTTCTTTAGAAACGATCTGAAATAAAAACTTTTTGAAACTATCAGTGACAAAATTAAATCCCTTACATTCGATAAAAATACATGTAATGAAAAATTAAATTTGAACATGATGAGAAAATAAATTTAAATTATTCATAATTTACATATTAAAATATAGTAAAACAAAATTATAGATTCATTATCTTCCACCTAATTATACAATACGTGAGCTGAAATTTTGCCCCTGGCCAACCGCTATGTCTAGTGTACTAGTCTATTGTGTTTCATTTTATATACAAATGTGTCATGTTATTAGGTATCGGATGATGTCATCTGATTAGATAGTACAGAAAAACCCCGCTCGCCTGCTCCTCTCCAAACGGCAATCGTCAGTACGGTTGACGAATACAGGGGCAAATCTTCAGCTCATCTAGTGCAATAGTAACAGAATAATTAATTTTTTTTTTTCATTGACTAGGATAGGAAACACTTATCTTTACTGTTATTTTATTACATTTTTTAATTTATTATAATAAAAACTCCGCTCAGAAGAAAAAGAGATCTCTGTGAAAGTGCGCAAGTAAGACAAAAAATAAATCAATAAATTAAAAATAATTTTAATAAGTTACTACATTCTTCTGCTAGGATTTAGTTTGTTAAATTTATATATTTGTCAACGGTGTGTTAACAAAATATGGTAACTTACATAATTTTTCAAAAGATAAAAAGATAATATTTAGCAAATTTGTCTGACTCAAAACCAACTATTTTTCGGTATGAGACCACTACACCTTCAAACTCCCACAGGGGTCAACTCAGAAATCTTAAATGGAGAAAATAAGGTTATTACAGATCATTTTAAAGGGCGCCGAAAAAATACTTGACATAGAAACATCTGGTTACGACAACCTAAACCAATTTTTCTATGTTTAAAGGTTGAAAAGTTTTTTAGTGGTATCGTATTTTTTTAATTATCTGTATAATAAAAAAATATTTATAAATAAAAAAATGGTCAGTCGCGGTACTGACCGACAGAAGTTAATACTTCTTTTAGTTGGCCTGGGGGTGTATTTTAACGCTCTAATAAAATTTAAATTTACTATAATGGAGGTGCATGCGCAATTATAATTAATATTGTTATAAAATGTAATATTAAATATTGTCATGATATAAATTGGGATAGGCATGTATTAAGATAATTAATAAATGTACAATATTAAAAAAAAATATATACAGTATTCCAAAAAAGCCCTCGTATCTCAAAATTTTTCCCGATCACTTGATCAGTTTAAAAGCCTATAATAAACTTTAGACCTTTCTGAAGGGGAGGCACCAATAAAAAACAAAAGGTCACAGATAAGTAAAGAAAGTTGCTCGCATGTCGAAAAAAGGCTTGCAAGCTATCGAAGACGATGAAATTTTAATTTTGGGGTTCCTCGACCCTCTAGAGTTTTGGAACGTTTTGTATGGAGTTTTACACACACTTTCGGATCAAACCTATAATGGAATATCGATTTCGATCTGGAGAGGAGTTTCAGGGGAGCTGTAAGACGGCCGAAAATGTAAAAAAAACAGGTTTTTTTGGAATTTTGGGCCCAATGGGGGGCGGGGACCGAATTTCCTTTCTCGACTCTTAAGCAGTTTTATGGGCTCTACAAAAAGTTTCCCCGCGATGTTTCGCTCTGACGTCTCCTTGTAGTCACCAGTAAAAAACATAGGTTACAGATAAGTAAAGAAAGTTGCTCACATGTCGAAAAAAGGCTTGCACGCTCTCGAAGATGATGAAATTTTAATTTTGGGGTTCTTCCCAACCCCCTACAATTTCCGGACGTTTTGTATGGAGTTTCTCACACTGTTCTGGATCAAACCTCTAAAGAAATATCAATTTTGACCTCAGGAGAGTTTCAGGGGAGCGGTAAGACGGCAGAAAAAGTAAAAAAAACTTTTTTTTTGGAATTTTGGACCCAATGGGGGGCGGAGGCCGAATTTTTTTTCTCGTTTCGTAAGCTTTATTTTTCGTAAGTTTTATGGGCTCTACAAAAAGTTTCCCCGCGATGTTTCGCTCTGACGTCTCCTTGTAGTCACCAGTAAAAAACATAAGTAAGCGGTTCAACGGGCTCTACAAAAAGTTTCCCTGCGACGTTTCCCTCAGACTTCTCCTTGTAGTTGACCTAAAATTTTTGGGGCGTAATCCCCCCCTCCCCCGATTACGAGTAGGAAATTTCAAGATTTCGGATTTTTCTGATCGGTTTCAGCGCATCCCCTACAAAAAAGGTCTCCTGACATTTTTCGCTCCGAGGCCTCCTTAGGAGTTAGAATTAATGTCTATCAGTCATTCAGTGAGTCAGTTAGTAAGATACCGTGACGTGACGGCAAACCGGAGATTTTTCTCACTCCCAGGCCCGCCAAAAGAAGTATTAACTTCAATAAAAAATCTTTATATTGCTACTACTTACTTGAATACGTTATTTATCTAAAGATTCTGAAGGTCTTTGGAAGTATAAGGTTCATTATTGGAATTTATCAGTTAATAACTTCAAAAACATACACAACAAAACAGGTGTGCAAAATATTGCATTAAGAGCTGTATTGGTTTTTCAAATTAAAACTTTTGCATAAAACAGCAGTACACTACAAATTTCCACTAGGAATCTAGCTAGTTCACTAATTATTCAGAAACAAACGTTTATTTTCATAATATACAGAAAAAAATCTGTAATTATTTGTCTTTATTACATTGTGTACACATTTTTAAGGTTCTAGCTTTTCGTTCATTAATTTTCCGTACTCTGCATAATCTGACTGAAAAATGAACATATTTATGGAAATATTTGAACTTTACAAAATTAGCCATATATAGTGCGTTCAATGAAAATAAAAGCCTATGTTGGAGAAGGTCGAAACTGCATTACTACCGAAATTGAAACATTTACACCCATCTAATTTGAGAACAATAATAATTTTTGTACTTTTATTTATGCACGTTCAATTTGTTACAGTTTTCATGCTTTATTATTTATAATTCATTATTACCTAATTAGTAATTGTGTTAACAATTCAATAAATAAAAATTACAAAAACAAGAATTTTTTATTTTGGTGTATTTTTAAACTAAATAATCTTAACTAGTGTTTTAATGTATGTAGTCCATAATTTCAATAAATTATATGTACAATTATTATACAGTTCTTTTTTTGTACAACATTTATAATTGTCAAATTATTTTTGTACGATGGTTTTCATTATTGAATTATTATTATTAACACTTACTTGAAACTTGCGTTATATGTCCAGTTCCTGTGCTAGTTCACTATCTTACTTTCATTGAAACAGTCACCTTCACTCCCACTGTCAAGATGTATAACTTTATTCATTTTTTCGTCAATTAGCGGTTCCATCTTCTTATACTCAGTTCATCTATTTTTAAAATGTTCGCAATATGATTTTTAATCATCCTTTTTCATTTTTTCCTTAGATAATTTTTTAATATCTGACATTAAAAATTTTTTGTTATATTACCAACAAATCATTTTAGAACTGACCATACCATCTCGATCGGATTTAAAGATCGGAAGTCACAGAACATGATGTCCGTTTTTTCTAAATAGTTCATCAAAATGGTCTTTATTATTGAATTTCTATGTGATTTAATTATATCACATAATTCTGGTTTTAACATTGATTTATTAAACGGAATATTGTTCTTTTCAAACCAACTAATCAGTCACTTTTCCAGCAGCATTTGAATTCGGAGGCTTCTCTATAAGGGAATTGTGATATGGCGCATTTACAGTAACAATCCCTGCCTGGGTGGGAAAGACCAGCAATTAATTTTTCAGATGCTCACTTCATAGAATTTTTTATTTGACAATGTCGTAATAGTCACCGTTTTTTGAACTTGTTTTCCAAGTTAACATCGCGTTCGGAATGAATCCCATTTCTCCTCTGACGTGAATTATAATTAACCGATCACCTTTATTAGTCGGCACTTTTACTCCTACACCACGGTCATCCGACTACGATTTTGTCGTGGAATGGAACGTTAAAATATTATGATTCGCCCAAATAGACAATCGCAGAATTTTTTTTTCTTAAAAATTATTTTTTAAAAATATTCTATTCTCTTCTACCGGTGTCTTCTTTCTCAATCAAAAGTTTCCTATCATTATATCAGTTTTGCACCACTTAAATCCTAACTCTTTCAGGATAGCTGCAAGATTAATTCTAGAACAATTCTAGAACTAATTGAACACTTTTTTGAAGTTCTTCACGTAATATAACTGATGTAGGGGTTACGTTTTGGGTGAAACTCGTTAACTGTTCGTCTTACAATGTCTTGATCAAAATTGTCTAATCTACTAACTGGTTTTATACGTTGTTTATACTGCTTTTTTTTTTTGTGGTGAATGAGCACAACTGCGATTTAAATTTAAGAAGATTCTCCTTTTCTTTTCGAAAATTTTGAACTTGTGTGTGTTATTAAAATCCCACAACTTGCAGCGACAGTGGTTCTTCTTTACATCTCTGAACGCATATAAATTGTTTGTCATCATCTAATTTTCCTAACTTTATAGCTTCTTTCTTCATAAAATCGTGTACTTTTAACTATTTCACTTTATATTATCACTCCCTATCCACACACCTACCAACTTCTACCCACCAAATCAAAAATATTCGAATAAATTAAATATTATAAATATACAATACCTAAATGCCATAAAAATGTCTTAAATTCTGCCATTGTCAAAAAAGATTCAAAACACAAAAGCGTAAAAAACATATTCATTAATAAAAAAAAAAAAAACATATTCCAGCACGCCACACGTTACAGAAAGAAACAATTACACAATTTGTGACGGGTCACGCCAAGAATTGAAATAAATCAATTTATTAGTCAACAATGTGATACAAAAATTACTTAACTATTCTGTAAATACCTGTAAAATGACTAAGCTATTAATAAATTATTGTAATTTATAGGGTATAGGCTAAAAATTTAATTTTTTTTTTGTTTTTTGAGGGCGAACAACGCTAGGACGTTATTATCGCCCGGATTAAAAGCCTAATGGTAATAAGCAAAAATATTTTAAACGACTGAAACTAAAACAAAAAAAGTTAAATTAAAAAAAAAAACTAATTTTATTAATATCTAACAACTAATATCACAAAAAATAAAATTAAAATGTTAGAAAATAAAAACTAAACCTAGATTAAAATAAAATAGAATAAAATAAAATTTAAAGCTAATATCACACGGAAGATATTTTAAAACTTAAAACTAATACATGGTAAAACTTACAACTAATATCACAGATAAAATAAATTAAAATTAAAAATGTTAAACAGAAGTTAAAACTAATATCACAGATAACATGAAAACTTAAAATTAATATATGATAAATCTTAAAACTAATGTCACAGTCCCAAGTTCTTTAAAAATCCTTAAGGGGTGTAAGAGGCCCCTTAATGGATAATCAAAAAAGGCTATGTAACAATTAAAAATCAGTAAGGGGTGTAAAACGTCCCTTACCGGATAACAAAGAAAAAATATATGTCTTAAAATTTATTAAAAATATTTATACTTCGCAGAAATCTAAGAACTCTATCTATCACTGTATTGTCATTTTTTAAAATATGGCGAATATTCTCAGGTAATTTAAATTTGTGACGTAAGGTCGCAATAAAGATTTAATGATTATTATTACATTACTATAAGAGATCATCAATACTAATCATCAATACTTTCTTGTAATACCACTACAAGTGCATATAGACTAATTATAACTTAATTAATAAAATTTGGGAAACAGTCTAGGTGAGATTGTAGAAAATGAATTTTTAATGACATCCTACATCCTAAACTTTTGTAGTTTTCTAATAGCTTATTAACAAAAAAAAAAAAAAAACAAAAAAAAAAACAAAAAAACATAGTTTTCGTATTTTCTGTTGTCTAAACGATCACCTATAATGTATTTGAAGGACTTCCATGCAGCTAGTTCACATTTGCTAAGCTTATTGTCAAAATTTGAGTCCTTAAGCAGTTTCTTGATTTGTGGACCGATAAATATTCTCGCCTTGAGCTTACTCAATTTAGGATACCTAATTTTTAAATGATTAAAGTCCTGGTCCATATTTGTCTAGTGCCATTAAAAAAATTTTTCTTAAGGCCGAGTTTTATGTAAAGAGGTGGTAGTATGATTTTACCACTTTCAATTCATGATAAATGCTATACCTTTTTCCCATCGGTCACAAAGTTCTGTGGTAATGGCCAGTTCTTTACGTGGTATTGAGTTTTTTTTTATCGCGACTCTCCTAAAGATAAAGAAAATAACAATATTTCGTAAGCCCAACTTGTAAACGAAGCAGTAACGCAATAACTTTCAGATCACTGTAAACTTGCCACGTATGCTCTTTGTAAATTAATATTCTTACTTCTAATACTGATGGCATCGTTTCATACGTTTCTTTTATGTCGATTGCATAAATTAATAGAATCGATGTCTGTTACCATTATGCAATAAAACTGCTTTCATGCTAACTTTAAAAGAGTCAGTAAAAAGGCGCCATTCTTCGGGAATATGCTGAATTCCAAGCTCTTTGATCAGGCCACCGACATCAGTACAAACGCACAATGAATTTTCATAGAACAATAAGTTGAAAGAGTTTTATTTCCTGTTTTAAACGTAGTAACTTTTGTATTTCCCGCTATAAGATTCCACTGTTACAATCTAGAACCCAGAAGTTTAGCTTGCTGTTTTGATAACTTAAAATCGCGAACTAAATTGGTTTAGTTAACGTTGTTAAATTAAATAAGGAGATTTTTCAGCAGATTTAGGAAGAAATTCTACATCTTCTACATCATTTGATTCATTTTCAGATTGTTTTTCTAGCAATTTCGGATTAGATGGTGGTATCGGTACAAGTTCTCCCTGTGTGATACCGGCTTTAGAGCTGAGGATAATCGGCGAATTTCAGGAAATTTCTATTTTTGAATGGAAATCCAAATATATTTGTCATACAAGAAAGCAGTCGGTGAGGTTTCGTTAGGTTAATTCTAAACCATTAGTACAGCAAACCGCTTGGCTCACCGTTTCCCCTTCAACCATTCAGTTCGAGTGTTGAGCACGATATAAAAATAACAAGAGGCGCCCAGATTTTATCTTAATCTCCGAGTGTACACAATCAAAATAAAAATTTTAAGCTGTTTTTCCAATTCAGAAATAGTCATTCTTTTTTGGATTAAGGTGTTAATTTACTATAGACATATTAAAAATTGTCTTGCTATCCACGAACCTTTGCAGAAGCCTGTTGTAGCAAATAAAAACGAAAAAAATCACTTTTGTATCATAAAGAATCGATGAAAATGCAGCAAAACACTAATAATGCTGTAGAACACAATACAAAGTATAGACAAGTGAAGCTAGACTGAATAAGATCTTAAGCTCTGTAGTAGGCAACAACAGATGTCTGTATGATGTCGTCATACTGACATCCTTTACTTTTACGTTTCTACTTCTCATGATACAGTGTATATATTTCTTTATTTCTTCTTTATTAAATATGTTTGCATATTGTTTAAAAGTAAAAGTACAGAAACTATTCTTTCTTGTAACCAGTAGTTGATCAAAATGACTTTATTATAAAAAATGTTTACAAATTTACAATTTACGTAAAACCTTTACATGGTAACAATTTCAATAGCATATTTGAAATCAGCACCTATATTACGGTGAGAAAAGTTGTGCAACATGATAGACACAAATGTTGAGATGTTGAGTAGAGATAATAATCTATTAATGCAAGTATAAATTATTAGTTTTGTTACTGTATAAAGTAAGAAATATTTATAAGTACGTTAAATATTTAAAAAAAAATTATTTTCTGAAATTAAATAAAATGATAATAAATTTTAATTGTGAAACGAATCCTTGGTATTTATGAAAATAATTAAACACACTGCACTGCAGAGTACTCGGTTTCTGAAAGCCTAATGCTAAGAGAAAAGAGTAATATAATGCCCTGCACAGCGATTGTCTCGAGCAAGCTAGCTTTTATTTTCATCGTATGCACTTTAGATACCGATAAAAAATTTATTAAAATTGTTTGTTTTACACAGAAATTAGAAGTTAAATTTCAGGTTCTAATTTCATATTTTAATTTTTAATCAACACAAATAAAATCCAATTTTATATTAATATCACTAATATTAATTTAACACACATTTTCTGGATCATGAACATCTGTACTTAAATGTTTTAAAATATGTAAGTTAAATTTTCTAATTCTATAAAAATATTAATCTGAAAATTTTATCCGTTTGAAATAGAATAATCTTAAAAATTTCGATATAAAATAAAATAAGGTAATGTAACCTTAAAATTCGTATAACAGACCAATTTTTTTATTAAATCAAACATTCCGTGGCGGAGTGGTAGCGGCTCGGCCTATCATCCGGTGGTCCTGTGTTCGAATCGCGGTCAGGCATGGTATTTTTTATACGCCACAAAATTCCATTCCATATCCCACGCACGAGCTTCAAGTTTATGAGGCGATATGATTAAAAAAAAAATTAATTTCATTTAAACTTAAATTTTATTAATTTAAAAAAAAATTTATTTATTTATTTAGTATTTGTTACTTTTAATAATTATTTATTAATTATTTTATTATTGCTTAAATATAGATTTTAGTTTTCTTAAATCACAATCTTAAATTATAATTTGAAAATTCAAAACTTTAAAAAAACTTATACGGATCAAATTTGTGTTTATTAATCTACAACACGTACAGCAAAATTACATTTTCAAAACATTAACTTTAAATTCATTATGACACATTGTTAGTTGTTACACAAGTTTTTTTCTATGATATTGTATTTAAAAATGCTCTTCTTTGCGATCTGCCTCCCAAGGATCAAGTATGTATAGTCCTGACTTTTCTTTTCCAAAATTCTTTAATTTTCCTTTAACTTTTCTTTCCTTTCTACGATCCATTCACCGTTTCCTTTTTTATTTCTTTGGAAATTTAGTTTCATCCTTAGTTTTCTGCTGAAAGATTCTCTATTGAAAATTATTTATTTAAAAATTCTTTGAACCAGCTTATTTTAATTTTCCTTTTTTCGAAAAAAAAAAAAATTGCTTAGTTAATCTAGTTTCATCCACCGGGTTGGTCTAGTGTGAACTCGTCATCGCAAATTAGTTTATTTCGAAGTCGAGAGTCCTAAGATACAGATGTTAGTAAAGGCAGTTACCTTTATACGGATTTGAGTACTAGATCGTACCCACCGGGTTGGTCTAGTGGTTAACCCGACATCGCAAATCAGCTGATTTCGAAGTCGAAAGTTCTAAGATTCAAATCCTAGCAAAGGTAGTTATTTTTATATGGGTTTGAATACTAGATCGTGGATATCGGTGTTATTTTGGTGGTTGGGTTTCAATTAACCACACTTTTGAGGAGTGGTCGAGATTGGACAAGACTACATTTACATTCATACATATCATTCTCATTCATCCTCTGAAGTAATACCTTACTGTAGTTCCGGATGCTAAACAGATAAAGGGATGCTAAACAGATGTAGGTCCCGGGTTCGAATCCCGGTCAGGCATGGCATTTTTCACACACGCTACAATTCGTTCATCTCATCCTCTGAA
>JAAAKQ030187486.1:0-12135 GCA_010016005.3 Zanna intricata | reverse complement strand
GTATAAAAATTTTTATCTTTACTAGGACTTTAACCTTAGAACTCTCGACTTCGAAATCAGCTGATTTGCGATGTCGCGTTAACCAATCTTTTATTTATTATTTACTGTAAAGTTCGATTTTTGGTTGGAACAAAATTAATGTTATTGCAGGTTACCAGTATGAAAATTTGTTCTGCACTTCTTTTTTATTATTTACTTAGTATTAACAAAATTATTGATTAAAATGATTCCTGATTGTGTTAATTAATTTTCATTTTCATTCTACTCAACTATTATTCAATGTATTACGTTCCTTTATTAGGATTATTACTTGGGTGTTGATCTTTAGTGTTGGGATCATAATATCTGCAATTCAGATCTCTTAAAATTATGTCATAATTTCAATAACAATCTACTTGATGGAGATGGTTGTTATTTGGTTCTTTTCTGTTTTCCCCGCAATGATTTTTTATGTTACGTATTACATTATATGCTTATAATTATAAATATAATCTAACCAAATTTAATCTACACTTGCTAACCTTGACTAACAAGTGTAGGTTATGTTTGATTAGATTATAATTTCTCTGCGAAAACCATATAATTATAACAAGAGCAATTACTATTATGTAATGTAAAAAATCATTTTGGGGGAAAAGCCTTGTTATTTTTGAGAGGGGCCATCCTTTTCTGGGAATAATGCAACATTTCATGTTGCTTATACCACTTGTTTATCAATTAGTAATAGTTAATGTAAAAATACATCTAACCCTCATGTATGCTGGTATATCTGTATAAATGCTATTTAAATATTTTAAAGTACAAAGTTGTTTTCTAATTTCATTATTTACTTTTTAGTAATTAATATAATTTAATAACATTGGCTTAATAAATTTAGAATTTTGCAAAGTATTTTGTTCAACAAAAACATCACTAGTGCATCATTTCATTACACTGCATTATAGGACTATTTGAACTGGTTCTTGTGGTGAAAGGGGTTTGATTTAAGTCTTAAGTTTAAAAATTTTCTAGCCGCAAGGAAACAAAAACATGAATACAAAATGTTATTGTAAATAACACTACATTGTGTATAATAACAGTCTAACATACCAGATATAACAGAAATAGCTAGGCTACTTTTTTACTATCATTTGTAAGATAAAAAGAAATTTAAATTGCTTGTCCATTTTTCTCAGAAAATAATATTTTGTGAGAATTATTATAATTAAAAATCTTACTTATTAATTAATAATTAGTTATTAATTATCGTATAATTATGAGTTAATTATTAATTATTTTATATGCTGCAGTACAATTTTATTTGAGTATTTTATCAAGCCACTCTAAATATTTTTATTTTTAATTATGTTGTATACTGTTAATCAAGGATGTTTTTTTTTTGGTCTATCATGAGTAAATTTAAAATAGCTATTCTAAGTAGAACTGACATTTAATTGCAGTTACATTCATGACCAAAATGCATATTCATTACAAACAAATTATGCCACTTAGTGGAAAATGTAATTTTTGTTTTTTTATCAGTTGTTAGACAATGATAATTAGCATCATATTATTAAAATTATTTATCTTATTTTTTATTACAGGCAATTCAAAATATGGATTTGCCTAGTTTAAATATCCCAAGTTCTAAATTGTGTCAGTTGTTTAATTATTGGCAATATATATTTTTGTTGTCACATCAGTTTCATGTGTGTGCACTCTTTTTAGTTGTACTTTTAGCATCCTTTAGTATAAATTATTAATTTTGTAATCTTAATGTAGATAA
This sequence comes from Zanna intricata, assembly GCA_010016005.3. Classification (NCBI taxonomy): domain Eukaryota; kingdom Metazoa; phylum Arthropoda; class Insecta; order Hemiptera; family Fulgoridae; genus Zanna; species Zanna intricata. The sequence continues at coordinate 10,370 of JAAAKQ030187486.1, read as the reverse complement.
TTTTCTACTCTCTCTATTGTAAAAACATGAGGAGGAAAGAAAATATGAAAATATATGTATTGCCTCTTCATTATTCTTCAAATGTTTCATGTTGTTAATAACTTGTTGTTTTAAAGTATTAGTTTTCCTCCTGTAAGTGCATATCAAAGATTTCTGATATCAGTTTGTAGAGAAAAATTTCTCAAAATTTAAAAACATTCTCAATTGGACAGAATTTTAGAGAAGAACTGTGGTTTATTCTGGCAGTCTTCTGAAACCAAGGTAAGTTATTTATTCTTTTATCTTTCTAGTGCTATGATCAGCTGCTAAAACTGCAGCTCTACAGAGGTGTGTTAGACCAAGAGAAGAGTTATGTGTTATACCCAGCACCATTGTATATTCTAATGTGTACACAATTAACTAATAATAAATAATTTGTCAAAAAATGTTTGGTGATGTTATATCAAATCTCCATCATGTTCTGATGTGATTATTGTTCAGCCACAAGGGTATTCCATTTTAATTCAACAAATGATCATCAGTATCTTTGATTTTGATGATATTTGGTATATGGTAACTATCCATCTTGTAGTGGCCAAAAAATATTTTTTATATTTAAAAAACTTTTCTCTTCAGTAACAGTCTACTTTCTAACTCGCTAACATGTAAAAGCAGTCATTTTCATCACTTTTTCCATGAGCTGTAGCATTTTTAGTTTATATCACACAGAGGATTAAAAGGGATTTTTGGAAAAGAGTAAAGACGTTACTTCATCTTAAGAGTACTAAAAATTAATTTTTTTACAAAACCAAATCTTGTAATGTTTATTGAAATTATATTTACAAATTATTGTTTTGCCAAATTTTGGACCCAAAATAAATAAGAAAGGACTTAAGGTAACAAGCCTGTTTTTTACCTTTTAACTGTTAGGTTCTATAGTACTTATTAAAAAAAAAAAAATTGAACTGTAGCGACTGTCTTTCATTAAAAAAATGGTCTCCAAATCGTAAAATTTTCATAAGAGTCATACTTTAAGTAACAAATTATCTAGAATATAAGCTAACTCATTATAGACATATGAAAAATATTTTGTATAGCAGGCCTACATTATTATCTGAAAAAGAGATCCTGTAAATGTTTTGGATACATTGTTCACAGTTAGAAGAAATAGTGTTTTTAGCAATTTTGAGGCTTCATTATTCACCAACCCCTTGGAGTAACAAATAAATTTTATATGATTTTAAAGTACATAAAAGGTATTAACTACTGTAAACCTTTCAGAGTTTTGGCACCTGTCCCACATGTGGTTTTTGGGCCCCAAAAATTAGATATTTTTAAAATCTTACTATTTGGAGACCATTTTTTTTTTATTAGTACAGAGTATCTAAGAATTAAAAGCTAAAAAACAGGCTTGTTACCCTAAGCCCTTTATTATTTATTTTGGGCCCAACATGTTAAAAAACCAAAATTTGTAAACATAACTTCAGTAAAATTACAAGATTTGGTTTAGTCTTACTCAAGAAGAAAATTTTGTTTAAATATAAAAAAATATTTTTTGTCACTACACTGTAGGTAGTTGTCATATACCAATATCATCAAAATCAAAAATAATGATGCAGTAATTGTTTTTAAATATTTGTTGAATTAAAATAGAATACCTCCATGTTCTGAGTTACACATTGCTTTATAAATCAGGATCTAGCCATAACAATTGAATTGTTTCTGATTTCCTGTTCCTGTTAGGTGGCTTATAATTAAATAATTGTTTTGAGTAAAAATATAACTGTTATATCATCTAGTAAATTTAAAAGAGGCTATCTAGAAAATAAGTTTTAAAGGGTTATTGAAAAAATATCAAAAACATTTCTCATAAAATTTTTATTACTTTTTGAAGTACAAACCTTACTCTATTTTTCTACCATTTTTTATTTCTACTCTTCTATCTGCTCTTATCTTCACCTACTGTTCTTTGTGCTCTTTTTCTATTATAGTTTCTGCCATTGTTGAGGCAGTTACCATACCAGGGCACCAGCAATTGTACTCTGTCATGCAGTAATGTTACCTATGACGCAAGCCATGTATTAACAATTTGTTGGACCATGTTCATTTTTGAACTGTGGGCTGGCAAAGAAGAATAAAAAACACAGGAACTGGTGATTGTCACTTAGTACAAGGTCTAAGCTTGAACTGTTCCCAACCCAAGGTCATGAGGAGAATGTTGCGGGGTATGGGCAAACATTGTCATGAATCACAATGCTCCTGGTAAGCAAGCCATGTTGTTTGTTCTGGATCCCATAATGCAGTTTTTTCAGCATTTTGCAATGTATATTTATCATACAGCTTTGAGGCCAGAAGTCAACAGGCAAGTCTATTTGTTAAGTCCAATGCACTGTGCTCATGATTCTCTGATTAGAAAACATTGGCTGGCATTTTGTATTTCTGGGTGATAAGTGTGTCATCATTTCTACAGCTTGTTGTTTCTTATCAAGGATTATGTCCAACACCCATGTCCCATCCCCAGTTACTAATGGCTCAAGAAGCCATCCAGTTAGGATCTTTAAACACCCAGTACACACACTATCATGTAGAATGTGAATTTCAGGAAAATGCATGGAAAGAGATGTCAATAATGAATTGTTCATTTTTTTAATATTGTCATCAATTGCACGCACCAAATCATCATATATCAAATATGGTCACCACTCTCTTTTTCATCTTGCATTGATAAATAAAGTATCTTCTTAATCTTAAAGATTCCTTAAAGAATTTTCTTTAACTTTAAGGACAATCAACTTAGAATAGCATTAATTTGCAATTCATCTTAGTCGACAAAATCATATCACTTTCCACATTTCTCTTTGTTTCATTAACTTTTGTACTTTTAATTATATTTTAATTGTTGAAAGTTTAAATATTAGGTTTTTAACATTGAAATCTATCCACTTACTAACATAATTGTGTTACACCTTGACCTTAAATGGAATTGCTTATTACATTATTATCTGTTAGATATTTTCTGTTTAGAGGCTAAACAGAAAAAAGTTGATCTTTGGTACGAGGATTTCCCTTGTAAAAAAATTTTATTGCTCCCTTGTAAATAAAACTCTATGGTGTAAAATCTGTGGATCTCACAGATGTGCCTGAAGTGACTTCAAAAATTGTATGCAGCAAATTTAGTGAAGTAATGATGATTTGTGCTGTCACAACTTCTTGTTGGAATTATTCTCCTGAATTTTCTTTTTTATTTGATTGGCTGATGAAAGGTTAATTATTTCATTGCAGTAGTTTTCTGAGCTTATTATGTTCTGGGAAAATGATTATCTGCTAATATGATACAGCTCATCAAACTCCAATTTAATGATAGTTCAATTAACAGTTTAATGAGGATTATTTACAGATCATATCAAACAGTATTGCTTGTTGACATGGCCTTATAAATGAAATCACATTTCATTGGAGATGTTACATGAATAATGTCTTCTCCTTTTACATTGATAAAATTCAAAAATCATTATCAATAAACATTTGAAAATCATTGTTATGTAATTTATGTACTGCAGTTGTTTTCTACAGTTGTAGTTTTAAATATTAAGTCAATACTCAAGGCCTTCCTTAAGATTTCTTTTTGTAAATTTTCTGAAAGATTTTATTTTTTGGAATATATGCTATGCAAAGATCAGAAATAGTTGATTTTTACTCTTATACAATAAATATCTCTTCTGGGCTTGGGCACATCTTTTGACAGATCCAGTTTCTTGGAACTTATCAATAAAGTTACGTAAAGTACTGCTATATAAAATATTGATGTCTGGAAACCTTTGCTGAAATATTTCCTTCACATATTCTGTTTATTTAATACCACAATACATTTTCAATAAAAAAATGTGAACTTAATGTATTAGTGTTGTTACACACTGGAAGCTAAAGGTGTAATGTTTATGAAAATAAAAAAAAATATTGCCAACAAAGAACAATGGAAATCAGCTCTGAATAAAGTCAAATTTTTTTTTCACTACTTACAATATTAAAAAAAAAAATTAGTCAACAATCAGTTGTAGGTTTCTCCCAGCTTTTTTTTGAACAAACGGTTTACACACACAACTTAATTTAAAATATTTATAATGTTATTTAAATATATTTTTTGTTTATTTAATTCAATGATTTGTACATAATGTATTTCATTCTACTGCTCATCTGTGATACCACAAAAAAGCAGACAATTATAGTAACTGTATGTCAGTATTACACTATTGCTCCTTGTGGTAAGAAGTGGTACTAACAACAAAGTATACCCTCTTGGCCACTAGTTTATTTAGAGCATTTTTTTGGGGTGGGGTGCGATTATGAAAATTTTCTTAAAAAAGTAGTTTTTAAACTATTCAAATTTGTCCAAGAAAAATAAGGCCTTAATTAGACATAACCCCGAGATACTGAGGGTACTGATCTACAGCCACACCCGCTTAACCTTTTAAGTTGAAAGTTAATTGGTATTAATGTCCATATATAGAAATAATCTGACCAAGTTTGATCAGAATCGGTTCAGTAGTTCTGGAGATATAAGGTGATTTAGGCTGCAATACTGAACATACACATAAATATAACATCAGGAAAATTTTCATCCAGTTTTTTGGGTTTCTTAAGTGTTAAAATGTAAAAATTTTAACATAATTTGTAGAGATTTTACTAATTTGACCGATTACAATACTTTTCCTTCAAAAGCTTTAGTTCTGCTATAGTGCTAGACAGTAAAGTAAAAACATATTAAGTTATATTTTATTAGCTCACCGGGCTGGTCTAGTTATTAATGCTACATCACAAATCAGGTGATTTCAAAGTCGAGAGTTCTAAGGTTCAAATCCTAGTCAAAGTAATTACTTTTATCTGGATTCACCTTATTTACTTTACTTTTATATGATAGATAGTGGATACTTGTACTTGTGTTCTTGTGTGGTTGAGTGTCAATTAACCACACTTCTCAGGAGTGGTTGACCTGAGATTGTACAAGACTACACTTCATTCACATTTTTACATGACATCCTCATTCTTTCTCTGAAGTAATACCTTACAGTAATTCCAGAGGCCAAACAGGAAAAATTGATTGTAACATTTGAGGTACAGTAGAGTAATTAAAGAGTATTTATAAAATCTGCAAAAAGATATTAGGAATTGGGTAAAAAATCCTTTCACTATGTTCACATAATGATGAGTTATTATTTTATTTAATTCTAATTATGACTTCAGATCTAAAAGTTGATGAAAAAAGAGTTGACTAATCTTTAATCTTCTTTGAACCACTATATATTTTTAAAAACTTATTATGATTTTAGCTAAAAACTAAAGATGATTTACAATAGCCTCCTTTCTGCTATTATTAATAATGATATTAATTACATTACTGAATTATTAGTAAAATAATCAATATTGTTTAAACAATGAAATGAAATTAATAATACAAATTTTAAATTGTTTTATAAAGTGAAAAATAAAGAAATGATTAAAATTTTATTAAATTATTCTGATAAACTTTTCTTTGATGTTTCAGATATTTTAATATCTGTTATTAATTAATTGTGTTATAAAAAATGGAATGGATATAAAAACAATACAAAATTTCACAAATAGAGGTGATAATATTAATAATAAAGATGTACATTATTTCCCTGTTTATTACGATCTGTAAAAAGTAAATGAGATGTTAGTTTTATAAAAGATATTTTTAAAATGGGTGCAAATGTTAGAAAAACATGATGATAGAAATACAATATATTTCTATTATTAGCTATTATAATTTTTGTGATAGCTATTAATAATTTTTGTGATAACAGTGATTTAGAAATTATTAAATTATTGATAACTCTTGATGCAGATATAAATTCACAAAATTGTTTGGGTGAAATTCCATTAATGAAAACAGAATCAACAATAAATGAAGATTTATGGGTTGAACTTATAAATATCAGATCCGATATTAATAAAAAATGAAGGAGTAACTAATTGTTGTGGTATCTTGACATATGCATTACCTAAAAGAATTAGAAATAAAAATTTAATTCATCAACTTATTAATGGAGCAAGTGAATATACAGTCGACCCAGAAGGGTATTGTTAAGCCTCATTCTCTTTTTCTTATTAATTTATATGTACATCAAGTGTCTTGTTCTTGTTACTTTTTTGTAAAAGTAAATAAATTTGTATATGGAGTTGGCCTATTTTATTAACTGATATTTTATATTAACTTTTTATTATTAAGCTATTGTTCAGTCTAAATTTAGATCTCATTCTGTCATGTATACTTTCATCAACAAAGTAATAATCTTCATTTTAATATAAACTAAACTAAAATATAAACATGTAATGATCATTATAATGTATTAAAATTAATATTTATTCATCAACTGAACAAGACTTTTATTACAAAATATGAACCAGCAAAGTTCATATACAGAGTAATTACATGTAATTGAAGGATTACACTAAAACCATTAGTTATTCGAACAGGTATACTCCACTACTTTTAGCACTTAAGAATAATTTGATGTTGATTGTATCACTCAACTTATTGAGAATGGTTCAGATGTAAATGAGGCGTATGATTATACTTACAATACACCACTATTAATGTCTGTGAATTAATCTCTCTTATTGGTAGTGGAGGGAATGTTAATGTTTCAATAAATGTTTAACATCATTGATATACACATTAAATAACACTAATTATAAAGAAATTATTTATATATTAATTAATATGGGAGCTGATTTTAAGAAAATTGACAATCATGGTGTTATACCTATAATATATGCAGTGAAGATTAATTAGTAATATGGAAATAGTCAAAAGGCTTATTAATTCAGGAGCTGATGTAAATGCCACTGATGAATACAATAGAACTTCTTTATTTTATGCTGCTATATATCATAGCGCTCCAGAAATAATTAAGTTGCTTATAGACAGTGGTGCCAATATTAATAAAATTAATGACTATCATGACCAATCTTGGTTTAATATAGCTGTAGAAAAAAATAAGGATGAAATCACTGGTAGACTTATTCATAAAAAAAAATTTCAATAAAAAGTATAATTCAGCAGAACATTTCTAATGTTTGTGATACAATTAAATATGAATACAAAAATCATATCCAAAATTATCTGTGACAGTGCGGATGTTAATCCAACTGATATCTATAAATAATAAATGTAATCATGAAACAATTAAAACATTAATAAATTATAGAGCAAACATAAATTTACTTGAATTTTATGAAACAAAACCTTTAGTGACTGCTTATAATTCTAAGTTTATTGAAATTGTTAATGTATTAATAATTGTGTAATCACTTTATTAGCTCATGCTAAAATTTATCAAACACTTATAACATATGCTTAGAGTTTACACATAATAAAGAACAGGTTGATTTATTTAAGAAAAGAGTTTATGCCCACCGGGCTGGTCTAGTAGTTAACGTGACATCGCAAATCAGCTGATTTCAAAGTCGAGAATTCCAAGGTTAAAATCCTAGTAAAGGTAGTTATTTTTATACGGATTTGAATACTAGATCGTGGATACCGGTGTTCTGTGGTGGTTGGTTTTCAATTAACCACACTTCTTAGAAGTGGTCGACCTGAGATTGTACAAGACTGCACTTCATTTACATTCACACACATCAACAGTAATTACTTACGGTAGTTCCAGAGGCTAAACAGATAAAGAGAGAAGAAAAGAGTTAACATTAATAAACATGACAACAGATAAAGGTCCAAAAATTGAAATTATTTTAGTATTAATTAAAAAATGTTAATATTAATGCTATTAACAAAAATGGCAGTATGGCTTTATGTTCTGCACTTACAACAGGTTTCAAATTCATGATAAAATTATTTTTTTGCTTATAGATCATGGTGCAATTCTTCATAAATGTGTAACAGATAAAAATTAATTGTACAGAATTTTAATACTTTTTGTAAATAAAGGCAATGATTATCAAAACAATAATTGAATGCCCAAGTTATGTCATTGAGTTTAGTAATTTAATTTCAATTAACTACTTATAATTTTTGTTTCCTTTTATATAAAAAACTCACACAATTACTTATTTCTGATTGTGTCTATGTATTAAAAAGTGATATACAACAAATAAATAGTAACATAAACAAACAATAGAAACATTAATTCAATTATTCAATGTCAATATTAAAATTTACAGTGAAGGAGAAGCATTGTTAATGTATGTTGTAATGAAAAAAAAGCAGTGTTAAAATAATCAAAGCGGTTTAAGAAAACGGAGGGCATGCAAAATATTTGCATAATAAATTAAAAATATTTCTTCATTTTGCCGATTCAAAAGATGTTCTTAATACATTAATTACATATGGCAAAGTTGATAATTCTGTGAAAAATATTTTCAATACATCATTATACAAAGCGTATTAGATATTAGTTGTTTCATACCTCCTTCTAATGTTGAAATATTTATTAAACATTTAATTTTTAACATCCTCTGAAGAACTTGAATTATAATTTGGAATTAAGAAAAAGTTATTTTTTTGATAAATGCAAAAATTTGAATTAAAGATGAGATGTGAAAATATAATAGATAATTTATCATTTATGAATTATATTGTAAATTATCAAAGGATGAATAGATATTTATTTCACAAAATGAATTTAATTTTTATTATTTAAAATTAAACATTTTTTTCTGATGTAATTTTAATGAAAATTGAAAAGTATAAAACTGATCTAGATAAAAAATTATTAATAAAGAATTTATGTAAAATTGAAGTATGTAGCCTCGTTTTACCAAACAGTGGTAGTATATGAGTTTTCCTTGACTATGATGTCTTATATTCTGTCTTGAAGAATTTTTTATGTCATAGAAATAGCAAAAATTTGTTACATTTTACATTTTTTTTTGCTTTAGTATAAAAAGATATGTTGTTACATGACCTTTGTATTTAGTTATCAGATTAATCTTTAGACAATAAGTACTTAAGCAATAAGACTTTTATAACCAGAAAGGAAGAGAGACTCTGGACAGGTTCTCAGACAGCACACTCCTAATCACGTTAGCTTGGTATAATAAGTATCCCCGATTATACAGGTATGAGCTATCAGCATGAATCTTGTTAATTACAACTTACACCTCAGAATCAAACATAGGAACATCGGTTCAAGGGTAAGGAAAAAGATCACAGGTGAGAAAGGATAAGTCAATTATAGAGGACCTGCAGGCAAAAACAAACAGTGCCATAGAGAGAAACAACCTCAACCATCCAAGATTGCATAATATGAGGATGTATCCACCTGAATATCAAACAGTTTAGTCAGTACCTCACTGCAGAAAGACAGGATCTTTAAGTTTAATCTGTGAATTTCTTGCTTACAAATGAACTTAAAGGAGAAGGCAATTTTGTAAAAATGCAGCATATATTTCCTACATAATAGTTCTAACCATATGAAATGTTATATAAGCATTCCCATAACTCATGTTAATTTGGGTTCAAACCATGTTAATGAATGGTTATAGAAAACATGAGTAATTGAACAGGGTTCATTTAATTTAATAAACCCCCACTCTTGTATTCGAATGGTGAAAGTAATGAAAATTGGCTGATAGTTTAGCAGATGTTATGGAAAATCTTCTTGCTGCTGGTAATTAAGCAGATAATGTGTATCCAACATTTCTATGAGTTGCCATGGAAATTCTACTTATAGTTGGTAACTGTGCAAATAACATACTAATTGCTGTTTAGTAATCCATAGAGTTTAATTATGTTTTGTAATTTTACAACTTCAACAATTACTTCATGATTAAAAAAAGAAAATTATCATCAGAAATTAAACCTGATTTTATCAGATATTTAAAATGTGTAGATAAATTATAGTTTCAATCAGATGGCTTATTTTCATTCAGATGTTTTATTAATGTTTTTAATTCAAAAATTATATGAAACCATCAAATCTATTCCTTAATTTAATTTTTAAGAATTCAGTATGGCTTCATTTTTACCCATGGAGCAGAAATCAGGGCAAAATCTTTCACAAGCTATTACTCTGAAACTAACTTTATTTTTTTCATTTGTAGGTCATATCCTGAAATTCTTTCAGTTACTTTGAGAGATGGAACTTTATGGCAAAATGAGCAAGTTAACAATAGTTGTTGAAAGTGGCCTCCATTATGTGATTCACATAATTGAATATGATGCTGCATTCTCTTAAACACATGTTATAACATGTGCTTCATAACAAAACATCTTCCTCTTCCAAAGTCAAGCAATCAGATGAGATTAATTTTATAAGAGCATCTGTAGGTAAGTTTTTTTTTTTTTTTTTTTTTTTTGTTTTACCTCCGGAACCACCGTTAGGTTATATCTTCAGAGGATGAGATGAATG
>JAAAKQ030187464.1:0-12136 GCA_010016005.3 Zanna intricata | reverse complement strand
TTGCCGTTATGAAATATTTCACCGTTTTCATATAATAGCCATTTAAATGGCTTGAGATAAAATAACCGGATTATGTTATTTTCTTTTTTTTCTGTTTAGCCTCCGAAACCACTGTGAGGTGTTACTTCAGAAGGATGATATGTATGTATGAATGTAAATGAAGCGTAGTCTTGTACATTCTCGGGTCGACCGTTTTAGTCGAGAGTTCTAAGGTTCAAATCCTAGTAAAGATAAAAATTTTTATGGATTTGAATACTAGATAGTTCTTTGGTGGTTGGGTTTCAATAAACCTCACTTCTCAGGAGTGGTCGATCTGAGATTGTACAAGACTACACTTCATTCACATCATCCTCATTCATCCTCTGAATTAATACCTTACGGTAGTTCCGGAGGCTAAACAGATAAAGAGAGAGGCTTACAAGAAACTCATGTAGTGTCCACATCAGATTTTTTTAGTTTTATTGTACTTCAGACTTTTTTTACGCGAGGATAATTATAGATTTAATGAATGATTTGTAACATAGTGAAAAGGTGCAGTGCCTGAGCGGGATTCGAACCAGCAACCGCCGGATGAAAGGCCGAGACGCTATTCGATCACATCGGCCGGCCATCTGGATTAAGGGACGCCCTAATGTAATATTACAGTTTTTTTGTATACATTTGACGAACTACAGAGGCTAAACAAATAGAGAGAAGTCGACCGTTTTTGAGATCTGTAGTTAATTGAAACCCAATCACTAAAGAACACCGGTATCCACGATCTAGTAATCCGTATAAAAGTAACTGTTTTTACTAGGATTTGAACCTCAGTACTCTCGATTTCGAAATCAGATGATTTGCGATGCGAGTTCCTTACTCTAGACCAACCCGGTGGGTTCTTTTTTTTTATCTCCGGAACCTTTTTTTTGTAACTCCGATAGGTATTACATCACAGGATGAGATGAATGATTTGTAGCTTGTGTGAAAATACCATGCTAAAATGTTCTTTGTCGATATTAAACTCTACTATGGTCAAATCAGATTCGGTCTCTTGCATTAAAATGAAATCGAATTCTCTACTAAAAAATATAACTTTTTCTTTTTCGATATATCTTTCGATTATCGATAAAATTAGTTTTAAAAGTTCAACGATGTACAGCGTACATTCTTTTTTTAAACTTTCAAGCTCTTTCAGTTTTCATGTAAATGCTGCATTTTCGATGACGATAAACAAGACACAAGGGTAGACTCTTCAAGTGGCTTGTCTCCATCAGGAGAGTTAATGCTCCTTGTACAGCCAACTATGTGACTTATTTCAGAATTTCCTGTGGGAACAGTTTAAATATATATATACACACACATGCACACAGTTCACAAACACACACACCAGAGAGAAACACTGTAAATATTGAATACAAGATATTCCATTATTTAGATAATGTTGATTCATAAACTGTTACAGAAGAAAAATTAAAAGCATTAAATTAAAAAAAACACATGATTAATGAAAACATAAATGAAGGGATGGCGATGTTTTTTTTTGGGGGTTAGGCTAAGAACCATGTTCTTTGGTGGTTGGATTTCAATTAACCACACTTCTCAGGAGTGGTCTGTTACGTTCTTGTATGTATCAAATATTATGTGATATATTACATTTTTATGTTACGTTCTATGCGTTGAGAACGTTGAAGGTAGACACCGACATTGTCGGTTCGTTTTTGATATTCGATTCGAGTCTTATTCAGTTACAGTAAAGAGACCGGCAGAAGGTTGTACAATTCCAGACGCTCGGTCAGTAGCATGCAATATTTCAAGCCAGGAGTTCGTAGTACTTCATACAAGTTGGTTGCATCATTCACTCATAAGTAAAATATTCGTAAGTCGTTTATGTCATTATACAAGTTTATTATTCATAATTTTAATTACGATACAAGAAAATTATACTACTCAAGATTATACTATGTTATACTATTATACCTTCAACGTCATTAACGTATGTATTCAATTTATGACAATAAATAATTGTTTAACCAAGAAATAGTATTTATTCATTTAAATGACCACATCATATCAGCTACTATACATAATATATACATGTTGGTCCTCCGTTCATCCATAAAACCTCTATCTACAACCATTCTACAACTTTACATACTTTTTGGTGTTATATTAAACATTGAAGCAATTACAACATGCAGCATTTATAAACAGAAAAAGAGAAAAATGCTAAGAACCATGAGAAATACTTTTCTAACCGAACGAAGGACGGGTAACGACTATTGCTCACAAAACTGCTATTTATTTAGGATTTAACTACTATTTTTAAGATGGGGGCCGACAATTTTAAAGCCTGTATTCTTCAGATTGTTCAAAGTTTCGAGTTTTGTGCTGACCAAACTAATTTTTTTATAATTATAGGATAATATAATAAATTACAATTTAAATAATAATTAAATAATTATAATATTAATTATAATTTATAGTTATAGGATTTAATTGTTATTTATCAGTATGTTTTCTCATAATCATGAATATAATGAACACAGTGGAGGTTCGGGATAGTAATTTAATATTTTTTTTAAATTTTAACATTGTTTAATTCAAATTAATTCGTTATATATTAAACAAATAAAATTTCATTTAATGGTTAGCTTTACATAAAAATTGTTTAGTCATTTTACGAAAAATTTAAATACATCCTTTTCTCTAATTACGATTATTTTATCTTTAAACTTATTTTATTACATTAAAAAATTTACAAAAATATTTTTTCTGAGAATTTTTTTATCGTATCGGAATACGTGGTTTTGAAATTAGAGAAATTTTCAGAAATGAAGAAAACAAATAAAATATTCAGAAAAAATACTCCGAAAATGCAACTTCATTTTAAATTCAGATAAAATAAATGCAATTAAAAAAAAGACAAGTTTTGCGAAAAATCTTAAGACCAATAGAAATATGTTAAAACGAATAAATATATTCAGAAGTAATAAAGACTCTTTCTAAGTACAATGAAATTTAAAAAATGTTAAGACTCCAAAAGAAAAAAATCCCTTTCGTCACACCGGAAGGCGGAGGTAGATTTCAATGGTGTTAATTAGGGGATAAACACTCTGATAAAGCACTCGGACCCCTCTTGTTTGAGAGGTCGCGAGCGGGTGGGGGAGGGGCACTCGTGCATTATTCAATGCGCATGCCGCTCCTTTAGGTTTAGGCTAGTAGGGCTGGACGAGTAGCCTCCTGGAGGAGGGACGCGTCGGCACTTAACAAGCGGGGAGTCGACGTGCCTCAATGAGCCCAGGAGGACCTCGAAGGGGGGCTCCTCTGCAGGAGCCCAAGCGAGAAGGGCAAAAGGTAAAAGGTTAGATTAATCTGCTGCCACGACACTCAGGGCTGGCTGATGAGATGCCGAAAGGCGGTTCCAGTCGCCCCAGGGAAACGGCGGGGTAGGTTTAGTCGGTAGGGGGTGGGAGCAACGCTGTTTCATGGTCGCTACGGCTCTATGACCAGTGCCCACTTAGCGATATGCTAGGTCAGGACGGCTGGCGTTCTGGCTTCGAGCCTGACACACCCTGCGAAGACCCTGCAGGACGTCCGTTAGTGCATTCCTTCATCGTCGTTTAAAAAACAAAAATTTGAGGATAAAAATGATTTCCACCTTAAAGTTAAGAAAAACTTCAAATTTACTTATTACGACAATGATTGCATGTGAAAAAAAATTTCACATGTTTAACATACAACAAACCCCATCTTCTTAGAATTCCAGAAATATTTTGGTGTTAGGGTTAGTCATATCAAAAATAGTTTCAAAAAAAAATTATAGTTTATGTTTAGAGGACTGACACACACTTTAAACCGATTCGATGGTGTGCCTATTAAGGGAGATATGACTTTTTTTTTTCTTCGAAACCCCATTTTTTCCACCCCATTGACTAATGGTTTGTGATATTAAAAGACTTTACATAGATAAGTTTTAAGCCCTTATCCAAAAAATAGTAGGAACTTTAAAAGACTTTTATATTTTACTTAATAAGAAAGTTATAGGAATATTTGGTTTTTTGTTTTTTTTTTTCAAAAAATCTTTCTCCATTTCCACCTCCATTGTCCAATTTTTCCTATTAACAAACACGATCGAGATTTTGGGTCTTTATTTTTTATTTTATTTTTGGGTCTTTATATATATAAATGTATATACAAACTTTTGAACTGACGATGGTTTTGGAATCTGGGAGATATGAAACGCGAAGTATTGCTGAAATTTTACGGAAGTCAAATTATGGTTACCATTATAAATTACAATAGGAAGCTTTCTTTTGAAATCTACCTAAATGAAGAGCCTAATTTTTATAAAAAGATTAATTATTACTTTATACTGAACGGAATGAAAGATCTATCCATTTATTTATTACAAATTATACTTAACACCAATAAGCAAACAAGTTATTTGCCTTTTACATTCATTTTATTTTCCCAGCGAATATAGTTTAATAATTAAAGAGAAAGTAAGAAAATCATGTCAGAAATAGTGTATCGGGATTGTTTTTTTTTTTCTGAAAATTTTTACGTTTTAGGGTCCAACCAGTCTATCTAGACATAAAACAAAAACATGTTTAACTCTACTATGGTCAAATCAGATTCGGTCACTTGCATTATTTGAAATCGAATTCTCTACTAAAAAGATGTAACTTTTTCTTTTTCGATATATCTTTCGATTATCGATAAAATTAGTTTTAAAAGTTCAAAGATGTATGGCGTACTTTTTTTTTTAACTTTCAAGCTCTTTCAAGTGTGTCGCACTGCTTTTGCCCTTATATCTTTGGATTGATCAAATCGATTTTCTTCAAATATAGCTCAAATATTTCCATATATTGCTCGTGTTAAATTTTTTTTCTCGAAATTCGTTAAATGAGTGGGGATATCGCAAAAAAAAAAATAAATTTAAGATTTTTTTTCAAAGGGATTTAAAGAAAATTTTATTAAAATAAATTTTTAACCTGAAATGCATATATAATTAATCTTTAAAAAAAAAAAATCAATAAATAAACCTCTTCCTGTTAAAATTAAAATATATGTTTTATTATACATATGATAAAGCTGTTCATTGATAATAAAGCTAAAATATAATATTACCAACAGGTATTATTATGAAAAAAAAAAAAAAACACGAAATAAAATATGAAAGACCTTTAATTTTTAAAAGACCTGAATAATTATTTATCGTGCAACAGATAACCATATAAAATAATTAAATTTTGTTTTTTTTACAAAAAATAAAATAAAAAAAAATAGTAAATTCTTTTTTCAATAAAATAGTATATTAAAATAAAACTTTATTATTGTGTCTTTTTAATAAGGAACCAATTTTTATCACTTCTTTTAAAGTATTATAATAATTTAGAAAAAAATATTTAAATCAGAAAATTATTATTTATTATATAACTAAAATAATCATAAAAAAAACAAATACACAAAGAAAATGATAATTTGAATTTAACGAAGTTGAATTTTCAGATATCAATTTACTACTACATTTATATTGTAATAATACAAATGTATATGTGGTTGCCTATATGTTTGTATGGTAGGCTTTATTTTAGAAGAATAAAGAGATTTTGATATATATGGTATAGGGTAGGAGAGGATGAATTGAAAACAAAAACAGAAAAACAACAAAACACAAAAACACAAATGAATGTTCATCCAAAAGCCATCAACGTATTAACTAAACCAAGTTCTCTCTCATTCCCTCTCTCTCTTTTTTTCCCCCTCTCATAAACCCTTTCTCTCTTTCACCATACCTACCTACCTACCTACCTACATTTATCCAAAAGTTATATATACAGACATATATTTGTACACACACAAATATATATATATATATGAACAGATTGTGGATTGGTCGGCTAAAACAACCAATGTAAACTACACTTTCCTCTTGTTTTACGTATAACGTTAAGTATATATATATATATGAAAATCCGTTGTTGTGTGTGGCGAACAAAAATACAGATACCAATTTATTAACGAAGCCATTCGCGTTTGGAATGTTACTCATCCATCTCTCCCTTCATTTTAACATTTTGTGTCTGTCATTCTCATTTTCTTTATATATATATATGTATCTCTTTCTCTTTAAAACACACACACGCACGCACGCACGGAGGGGCAGTATATATATATATATATACTGCCCCTCCGTCATCATTCAATTCTGTAGTCCCTCTTGTTTTCAAATGTCCATCTCTATCTAGCCCTCTGACTCTATATATATATATATATATCCGAATTTACTCTCCCTCCACAATGAGAATACTGATAATACTTTTTGTACAATCATTATTAGTACCGAGGTTTTTTCATTCGCTTTTATTTATTACTGTATTGTTTCTTCTTTATCAGAGGATAAGCTTACCGCACATGATTATTTTCATGTTGTGTTTTTTTAAATAGCAGGTTTCTATAATGACGGCCCGATGACATTCATATGTGTGTGTGTGTGTGTGTGTCAGAGGTTGAAGGGGTTGGAAATATACAGGAGATTATGTATAAAACATTGGTCCAATGATATGCTTTGAAACTTTTGTACAGATTAAACCACCATAGAATTCAGTAATTTATATATATATATATATATATATAAATACACAACTGTCTTTTGTCCCTTTAGCAATTTTATTTTCCCCTCCCCATCACTGTCTATAGTTTATACAAAAGCATCATTCATTCGTTCATTTTATTTTATGTATGAAATTTTCAAATCTTTTTTCCTTTCTCCTTTCCCTCCAACTATCATCATTTTATATTTTGTTTTTTCTTTGTACTGTACTGTATACCAATTAAACATTGTCCTTTTATGATTTTTATTATATATATATATATATATTTTATAAATGATGACCCTTTTGTATTTTTTTAAAATGTTGTTTTACAGAATAATGAAAATATAGCAATTTTTTTTTTATATCGTGTAATGATTTTTTTTTTTTTTTTTAATTGATGTTTCAAAAAAAATTTATTTTATTTTCCAGTTTTTTTTTTTTTAAGGGGGAAGAGATGAAGTTAATTATTTAAAAAATATAAAAATAAATTTTCGACTTTTGCTGATTGAGGAATATATAAATAGTATTTTGTATTCGCTTTTCTCTTCCTTTTCATCGTTCCTTTTTTAGTCATCCAATAATTTTTTCTTCATTCTTTAGTTTTATTTTTATCTTCACTTTTCTTATCTTAAAAGATAAAAGATAAAAATCTTATAAAATCATTCTATGACCCGTATTATACAGTTAAAACAAAAGAAGGTGGCGTACGTTTTCGTTAAAAAATCAGACCGAAATTTATGTGAGTCGATGCGATAGTGATTGCTGACTATCGATGTTATTATGCTGAATACAATAAAATAAAATAATATTTGATTCTATTGCTGATTTTAATGTATGTGATTATTCATTTAAAAGGATTTTATAGACTACTTAAGAAATCTATTTATAATATAGTGTAATGGTCAATAAAATAATTTGATAGTAAAAAATAAATAGATTTTCTTTATTAAATAAATATTAGAAAACATAAAAAGAGATAATAGACAACATAGTTAGACAATTTTATTTAGAAATTCGATAAAATAAGCTTATTTTTACTTCTTTGTAGAAGTGGTGGAAATATTATGATCGCGAAAAATTTTGGTTTTTATATTTCAACGGAAATATACATTTTCACCATCCTTGAATTCATTTTAATTAGTTTCGACTTGACGTCTGTATGTACGTAGTACATATTTAGCCTGCATAACTCAAAAACGATTAGCTTTAGAATGTTGAAATTATGGATTTAAGACTTGTAACATCTAGTTGTGTACCTTTCCTTTTGATTGCAATTAACTGGACCAAAAGTGTCCAAAAAAGCCCAAAATCCAAAAAAAAAATTGGATTTTAGACTTTTTCTTAACAGCAGTATCAGCTCTCATTGAGAGTTTTTCAACGATATATTTTAACTGGTACTTGTTTTCATTGGTTCCAGAGTTATAGCCGAATAAAATTTCAGTTAATCAAATATTTGGATCTTAACAAGGGTACACATGAATTCGAATCTGAATTCATCTCCTTTTTTTTAACTTTTTTTTTTTTTTTTAATACATAGAATGATTTATTAATAAAGGACTAAATATTTCTAAAAGGATTATTAATGTAGGACTATTGTTACATCTAGTTGTTCTGTTCTCCCTTCCCTTTTGACTGCAATTGACTTGATCCAAAGTGTCCCAAAAAAAAGCTCAAAATCAAAAAAAAATTTGGATTTAAACTTTTTCTTTTTCAGTAATCAGCCCTAATTGAGAGTTTTTCAACGATATATCATAAGTGGTACTTATTTTCACTGGTTCTAGAGTTATACCAAATAAAATTTTAATTAATGAAATATTTTACAAATGAATTCGAATCCGAATTCCTACTTTTTTTAACTTAATTATTAATTAAATAATAATTATTAATTATTAATTTAATGATAATAATTATTAATCTATGATTGTGAAAAATTTTTACAATAAAAAAATCAATTCAATTAAATTAAATTCAATTAAAGAAAAAATAATAAGTTAAAAAAAGAAAATAGAAAAAATATCCGAAGTTATTAATGAAATAAAATTTTATATACTTTTCATTAAAAAAAGGAAAACGTGTATATGTAATTTAATAGGCTTACAAGGTGTTCTTTGGTGGTTGGGTTTCAATTAACCACACTTCTCAGGAGTGGTCGACCTGAGATTATACAAGACTACACTTAATTCACATTCATACACATCATCCTCTGAAGTAATACCTTGTGGTAGTTCCGGAGGCTAAACAGATAAAGAGAGAGGCTTACAAGAAACTCATGTAGTGTCCAAATCATATTTTTTTTAGTTTTATTGTACTTCAGACTTTTTTTACGCGAGGATAATTATAGATTTAATGAATGATTTGTAACATAGTGAAAAGGTGCAGTGCCTGAACAGGATTCGAACCAACAACTGCCGGATGAAAGGCCGAGAGGCTGTTCGATCACATAGGCCGGCCATCTCGATTAAGGGAGGCCCTAATGTAATATTACAGTTCTTTTGTATACATATGATCAATGAATGATTCATATCTGTAATCTATTCTGTTTTTATACACAGATAAAATTATTCTATGTTATTAAGCTACCTATTCCATTTTCATTTTCATTTTGATATAAATATTTCTCTAAATTTATGTTAATTTTCTACTCGTTTCTATTTATTCCCATTTTACGTGTTAATTTTTAATATTTTCAATTAATGCATTGTAAATGCTTTACATAAAATATTTCTGTACCCGTTATAAATTCTAACTATTATTTTAATGTCAGAAAATGTTTTAGTTGTTAAATCCTTTGTCGTTTGATTGTCATTTTTAATAGGTTATGAATATAGAAAACTATTATTGAAATAGGTTGTAAATTTTACTGAATATTTTAGAATTTAAACTGTATTCCTAAATAAACAAACAATCTATCACATTCTGTTACTACATTTTTAACAAAATATTTACGTAGTGATTCTGATTGGTAAACTTCGTTCGTCCTAACATGAACCTTCACCTTGAAGCTAGTATATTAATAGAGTTTATGCAATTACCAATTACTAAATTATTATTTTTTTTTTGCTTACCCTCCGGAACTACTGTAAGATATTATTTCAGAGGATCAAAGAGGATGATATCAGAGGATAAAGTAGTCTTTTACAATCTCAGGTAGACCACTACGGAAAAGTGTGGTTAATTGAAACCCAACCACCAAAGAATACCGGTATCCACGATCATCTAGTATTCAAATCCATATAAAAACAACTACCTTTACCAGGATTTGAATCTTGAAACGCTCGACTTCTAAATCAGCTGATTTTCGATGTCGTATTAACCACTATACCTAATTTTTAATTTAGCCCAGTGGGCTAAATACTAAAATTTATTGAGTTTATATTTTATAACTATAAAACGTTTATTTATTTTTTATTATTTGTTTTTAATAGAAAAGCAACATAAAATATTTAATATTTTTGGAATCGAATTGTTAGAAATTTAATTTTTATAAAATTTTCTATACGTAATGTATAAAGGATTATATATATATATATATTATAGTTACCATTAACGCTCCCTTACGGTTGAATAGGGAAACTCCGTATTACACTGAATACATTTTTTTAATCTTATTATGTGAAACAGGGAAAGAATAAAATAAAAAGAAACAGCTTCACTGTAATCTTTCTCACTCTCTCTCATCATGTACCTCCAACCCAGCTCTTTTCTTCTTTACCCATCCTACCATTTTCCGCCATTTCCACGGCTTTTTTTTTTTTTGAAAGGATTACTTTTTTCTTTTATCATTCCTCATAGTTTTTGTCTCTTTCATGCAAAAAAAAACCTTTATACTTATACAGACTAGCCTCTTTTTTTTTCCATCTTTATCATTTATTTTTTTCTTTCTCTCGCTTTATTTATTTTCAGTTTTTATTTTCTTTTTTTTTATTTCTTGTGTCAGTAGGCAGGGATAATGTATTCTTCGTTTTGTGTCCGCCGCTTTTGAAATTATTTTTAATCCATATTTATAATATGAAAGAATACTGAGATAAATAAAGAGCTTTTGCTTTTACAAATATATTGTGTCGTTTTATAAATACTAGGTTCGTATCTCTGTAAAAATACACTAAGACACATATAATTTACGTTTAAGCTTAAGTTCATACACACAGACACACACACGCGCGCGCGCGCACATAACATTTGTATAAATATACAATAAATGTATATAGAATACCTCTTGTTAATGCGTTTGTATGTGTGCGCGCGCGCACGCGTGTGTGTTTATAATAGGAAATTATTATTTTTTCCTGTATTACCTTTCTCCATTATTTTTATTTGTTAATGCTATTATATTATTAAAATCTTCAAATTTAACTTAATTTATATTTCGTTGCTTCCGTTTAACTCCTCATTTCCCTTTTTTATTATTACTTTTTTTCTTTATTTACGTCCGGGTTTTTTTTTCTTATTTATAAAACAAGAGATTTTATTATTTTATTTTACTTTAATTTTGTTTTTTTTTTTCAGAAGAAATAAATCTTCATAATCAGATTTTTTTTATTTCTAATCTTATCTATACTTGCTTCTGTTCATTTTATTTTGTTGTTGTTTTTTTTTTTTTTATTCACCTTTATTTTACCTTCAACGTTAACAACGTTAATCTTATTTTCTCTTCCCTTTTATTTTCGTACGCTTATTTTTTTTCTTCCGTTTTTCACGTTTATTTCTTTATTAAATGTTTATTTAAGATTTTAATCATATTAAAGAATTGTAATCTTTATTCATAAATTAGCAACCCGTGTCGATATTCTTTGTTCTCGCTTTCCCCTTAAATCAATTCCTGATTCAGACTTTTCTGAAATTAATGAGAATCATTTAGATAGATGGCAATTATTACAAAAATTTATTCATTCCATTTGGAAAAGATGGTCTTACATGATCTTGATTACCTTCATCAATTACAACAACGTAATAAATGGCGTTTTCCCAATAGAAATCTAGCAAAAGACATTTAGTCTTACTTTGCAATGAAAACACTTCTCCATTATTTTGGAAATATAGCATTGTTACCAACACTCTATCTGGTACCGATAAGCTAATTGGGGTTGTAGACATTCGTACCTCAAATTGTACCTTTCGTAGGCCAATTCATAAACTTTGTTTATTACCAACTAATTTGAATAATTAAAATAAAGAATTTTTTTTTGTTTTGTACTCTTCCTTTGTTAATAACCGAAGTATAATTGTCATTCTATATTTCAAATATTTATATTTTTCAATATTCCTTTGTAACTTGTAAATATTATCTTAAGGTAAAAATTGTATTTAAAAATCGCCCGATTTTTGGCGGACAGTATGTTACGTTCTACGCATTGAGAACGTTGAAGTTTAGACACTGACATAGTCGGTTCGTTCTTGCTATTCGATTAGGTTTGTATTCGGTTGCAGTATAGAGACACCGGCCAGTAAACAGTACTAGATCAGACGCCCGGACAATTCCTATAGTATTTCAAACATGTTAGTTGCAACATATAATGTATCACTCATAAGTATAATTATTCATAAGTCTTTCATGTTAT
>JAAAKQ030187463.1:0-29849 GCA_010016005.3 Zanna intricata | reverse complement strand
AATCGGAGTACCTGAGAAGAAAAGATTAGAAGCTTTTGAGATGTGGTGTTACAGGAGAATGTTAAAAATCAGATGGGTGGATAAATTGACTAATGAAGAGGTTTTGCGATGAATCGATGAAAAAAGAAGCATTTGGAAAAATATATTTAGAAGAAGTGACAGACTTATAGGTCCCATATTAAGGCATCCTGGAATAGTCGCTTTGATATTGGAGGGTCAGGTAGATGGGAAAAATTTTGCAGGTTGACAACGTTTGGAATATGTAAAACAAATTGTTAGGGATATAGGATATAAAAGGTAAATTGAAATGAAATGACTGGCAACAGTTAGGGAATCTTGTAGAGCTGTATCAAACCAGTCAAATGACTAAAGACAAAAAAAAATTTTTTTTTTAAAAAAAGAAGATATTTAACTGAATGATAATCATTCACTATTGATCTTGGTATACTAAATTCAATGAATGTAAAATTAAAATACATCAAATAAAAACAGTTCTGTAAATTAAATAATGAAGAGCTACATTTGGAATGAGTGAAAATGAATGGTTTGAATAAATACTGAAATCTAACTGATGAAAAATGTTTAAAAAAAATCATCCTTTTTAAAAATAACTTGGACATAGATTTACAATTTATACTTGCATTTTACCTATTTAAATAAGCATTGTTCATCATGAATGACAGTTGTCCTAATGATCAAGATGATCATAATAAATTGAGGATTCATTCAACTTGGTGCATAATTATTCTAAATTTGACATTGAGAATAAGATAACATTGTACTATCCAAGGCACCGCCCACACTTTTAATAATTCATTTCATCAACTTCGTATGCTTTATTTACTTATTTTTACTTTTATGGATAAAGAGGAAACATTTATATAATAAAACAAAAATTAAAGTTTTTTTTGTTTTATTATATAAATGTATTTCCTCTTTATCCATAAAATAACGTGTGTCTGGATAAGAGTTCTGTATTTATTTAATAAAAGTAGCTTTAAAAAATTGTACTAAACATTCTAAAAAATTATAATTTTAAAATTCATCTTTAAATTTCAACTGTTAATAGTTGCTCCCAAGATAAAAAAAACTTATTATTCCCAACAATTTACATACCCTAATTTGTCACCGACTTAAAAAGTTTAAATATAAAAAAAGAAAAAAAAAAATTGAAATTTCATTAGTTTAATGTAGGTTTTAAAGTCACTTATTCTCTAAAAATATTTTATTTGAAATTTTTAGTTTTATATGTTTAAAATTTGGTTAGGTTTCCAAAATAAATTCTTCCCATATGAAAAGTAAGCCATACACAAGAAAAGTAAAGGCAAGAAACATGTGTTGATAAAAATTTTCAAAGGAATAGAGATATGACTTAAAGAGGTTGCTTAAAAACACCCTTGTTTCTAGGGTTTTCTAAAATACAGGAAGAGCTTATTTATCATTTTGTTAATACTAAATTTTTATCTCTTATTTTTGTTTGAGATTTTTTTGAAAGCCCTCCAGGTGTTGGTTATCTTGTCGTCGCAAATCAGTTGTTTAACCACCGATTTTTGAATTCAAAGGTTCAAATCCTCATAAAGTTTAATTGCTTTTATACGGATTATAATACTAGATACCTCTGTCACTCTGCAAATTTATTTTCTTTCTCTTCATCCATACATGATGGTAGTCAGTTCCCTCTTCAACCTAAATAAACCAGTATCTGTTTTATATAGTAAACAGTATCTGTTTTGCTTATTGGAGTACAGTAAATTAATTTATCCCTTTTTATTCAGTTCTTTGAAGCAGACATTTAGAAGGGGTACTAAATTAAAAAAAAATCATCTCTTTTTCTGTTTAGCCTCTGGAACTACCATAAGGTATTACTTCAGAGGATGAATGGGATAAAACCCTAGAAACAGCTTACTAACCTTTAATTTGTCACTAACTTAAAAAAAGTTGAAATTTAAAGAATAATTTAAATAGTATTATTTAGTGTTTTTTAAAGTCACTTTTCATTTATTTAATTTTAATAAATATTTTATTTAATATCTTTGTAGTCATTTTATCGTATCGTAAATAAAATTTCCTAAAATCATTTTCGTACTTATGATTTTTTTTTTTATATAATGGTTATTACAAAAATTGAAGTTTGTTCCACATAAGTATGTCTCTATCTTTCTCTGTATGTGTGTGTGCGCGCGCGCGTGTGATTCCCATAGAAGGTGCAGCCTTCTATGTAGAGTTAATCGTCCAAGAAAAGATATTTTTAGAAGCTTTTCATAAATTTTTTTATAAGCAGAATAATTTCCTTTTATTTAAAAAATAACCGTTTAGTAATTAATTGATTTCGAAATAATATTTGATTTATAAAACAAATTAATAATAATGTGAATTTGCTTATAAATTTTTATTCTTAAAAATAATTTAATTGTAAATTTGTTTATTTATGATATTTTAGCCTCCAATCTTATGAACTTATCGATCGACACTTGCTCGCGTTTCTATGGAAACCAGTAATGCGCGTGCTGCTATCTTTTGGTTATTATCTCAGTTGGGGGCAACAAGCAACATGGGCTTTCCCACGTAATATACGTATTGTTTTCCTTGTCACGATATTGTACATTCTAATACACGATATTCTTGTACTAATTGAGCTTTACTAATGAAGATCTGAATGTTTACTAATATTTTTTTTTTATTTAAAGAGATTATATTTATTTTAGATTTAAAATGAAATGAATTTAGATTGATATAAATCGTATTTAAATTAAGTGATAATCTTAGTCTTGCTGAGTTAAGTTTTTACTAACCTTTATGTTAAGGAAAAAGATAGTCTGTTTACTATTTAGACAGTAGCAAATTAAGGTTTCTTACCAATTCATTACTAAGTAAATTTAAGGTTAGGTTTTTCTGATTAACTGGTTATAATAATGATGTTTTTTTCTGTTTAGTCTCCAGAACTACCGTAAGGTATTACTTCAGAGGATGATATGTATGAATGTGATTGAAGTGTAGTCTTTACAATCTCAGGTCGACCACTCCTGAGAAGTGTAGTTAATTGAAACCCAACCACGAAAAACATCTGTATCCAAAGAAAATAATATAAACCTTTACTAGGATTTGAACGTTAGAACTCTCGACTTCGAAATCGGCTGATTTGCGATGTCGTCTTATCCACTAGACCAGCCCGGTGGGCCACCCACAATAATGATTCTTAGAAAATGTTTAATAGTTAACAATTTTCTTTTATTTTAATTTTGGGTTATGTACAGAGCAGGTCCAAACTTAACCTACGCTCGCCAACCTTGACCTATTAACATAATAATGTTTTGACTACTTAAATAATAAATTCAGTAATTATTGCTATTATTTATTAATTTAAGTAATCTAAACATTACTGTTAATAAGTCGACGTTAGTGAGCGTAGGTTTAGTTGGATCTACTCTGCTATACATAACCCCTAATTTTTAAAACTTAATAAATTAATACAATATGTTCATAACCAGTTAATCGAGAGTAATTTAATCGGTATATATATTTATTCTAATTACAGTATTTGATTAATGAAAGTTTTATTCTGAGGAAAATTTCTTTTCATTATGTGTAATGGGTTTTACTATCAGATAATATGTTTCTGCGTTTCTTTTATATTGAATATGCTTAATTTTTGTTTCATTATTTATTTTTGTCTTCTTGTAAAATTTACCTGTTTATGAGAATTTTTTAAGGTTGACAAATTTAAAAAGAAAAGCATGAAAGTTCTTAAGAATCAATCAGAGATCAAGTTGAATGAGGTGGCATTATTAATATTCTGCCTCAGTTTTTCCCAAATGAAATTTTTGAGAGCTCTGATAGTTGTAAGTGTTTATGCAAATTTCATCAAGGTAGTTTGATGAATTTTAATCGTAAAATTGAAATGTTAAACTTTTTTATCAATTTCTGTACCTTATTTTGCATTATGGAATCTATTTTAAGTTTTATCATTTTTTAAACACCTTTTCGTTATTGTGAATATTTGAATTCATTCCTGAGTTGTGCTTAAAATCAATGGCTAATTAATGAATAACTCTATTAAATGTTTATAACAATTACCTGTTGTATTTAAACATGTTTGGTTTTAGTATTTATGTGTGAAAGTCTTCATATCTTAAGCAGTATAAGATGAGGAATTTATTTTTAATGTTATTATTTTCAAGAACTATTGTGAACTTAGGGTTTGCACTCTTTATGTGCAGTTAATGTATTAAATCTTTTAAAGTTAATAACTTGACTAATAAATATCATATAATTTAAGAGTTACAGATACTGGTATTTTCCATCATTTCACATAATCATAGCAGTACACCACAGAGGATAAAAATGGTATTCTGTTTAATTGAAACTTACAAATGAATCATATTCATTTGAAAAAAAATGAGGTTATAATTTATTCATTGCAGATCATATATATTGAAGTTTGATGAAAGGTGAGGTGAGGTTATTTTTACAGAACTATATCTAAACCTTGTTTCAAGCCATCAGCCCAACTTTACCCAATAATTTTTTTTTTTTTTTTTTACAGTCATTGGATAGGAACAGAGTTCTGGGATAGTCTACTGCCAGAGATCTGTCCCTATAAAATTACATATTAAGAACAGTAGATCATTCAAATATCCACCAACATGATCATTGACAAAGGAGGATAAGATTATAGTGTGAGGTTGATGAGTTCTCTCCATTACAAAGAAAGAGAAAAACTTTCAAGATCATTTCTACTAATTCAGTTTTTTGAGATTCTATTCAGTTATTCAAGATTCCTGTTTGACTACGTAGTTGTGGTCAAACAAAACTGAACAAACTAAATCAAATCTATTATAGCTGTTCATTAAATCTGCACAGTTTTCTAGTTTAGCTTCTTTTATTTATTTTTAAAAATGACTAACAAGTTATTTCTGTGGGGTTAGTATCTACAATGTGATAAGTTATTCATCTTCATAAGTCACAAAATGAAAATGGATTTCCTTTTACTTTGATTTGAATTTATTATAAATTTTTTTTTTTTGGTTATTTGTCAATATAGTGTTCTGTAGGTCTAGATTTTGTTTTAATAATAATTATTTTACTTGCTTTCTTAAAATATTTTTTAATTTAGTTTTTATTTCATTGCATTAGTATGCAACATATTTTACTATTTATACATGATGTGTTTTCAAGATTCTTTATTGTATTAAGAATGGGTAGTAAAATAACTATTGTTTAAAAAGAGAAAATTAAATTAAATATTAAAACAAAAAAATTGATTTGTAAAAATGAGTTGTGTATGTTTAAATTATATTAAAATATTTTAATTTCTTTTAACCCATTGAAACTGGCTATAGTTAGTCAAAAGTGAACGATAGTTTTGTGAAAGGTAAAAGTAAATAAAAATAATTCTAAAACAACCCACAGTGGTCTAGGTTGTTAGAAGTTTGAAAGATATATTAGTGAAGAGTTTAAAACCTTTATGTGATTTGAATTCTAGTGAATTGAAAAGTTGTTAATTAATGAAATTAATAAAGCAAGAAAATTTGTTTGGAGTGTATCAGCTATATATTGTTTGTTTAAAAAAAAAAAAAAAATTTAATTTTTCTTTTCACATCCACATCGGCTTAAAATTTGTCATATGGAATCTTTTATCGTTTTACTTTAAAAATGGCTTCTAATATCCATGATTTTGATTTTTAAGGATGGTTTTTGTAGTATCAATTAATTAAAAACATTCAGGTTTATCTATGTTTTGCTATGATGTTTATCAATAAATTTTGTAAATTATCCTTTAAACCTTGATCAGTGGGTGTGCAATTCTTTTAATGAGATGAGAGGTGCTTTACAGTATTTTTTTATCTTTTGAGAGTATCACATATCATTAACACTTACTTTCCCATGTGCAGGTAGAATGTTTAAGACCCGGTCAGACCAGTTACATTTTAATGTTAAAAGCTTTCTTCTGTCTAGCATTCTACCATTGGCTTCTTAATAACACATTCTTACCTGGTAATCCAAAGCTGCATTAAGGTTAAGGTATAATCAAGATTTAGGTATATAAACAAAGGACTTATATTGTTTCTTAATAAAATAGTAAGCAAAGGACTGTTCCTTTGTTTAGTACAAGTTACTATACAAACCAGTTTTTGTAATGGGTAACATAAATTACTTGAAATAGTAACTTTATCATTTGTGCTCTGCGTATTTTTCATAGCAACAATATTTATAGATATTTAGTAAACTTGATACTAAAGCTACAGCATCCACTTCTTAAGTAAAGTCAATTGTTACTGCTATTTCAGAATATTACCACATTAATATTTGTATGTAATTGGTTCATACATCTACTGGAACTTATTGTTTAAGTATCTTATTTTATTTCACTTAACAATCTTGTTTAATTCATACTTATTCTTTTGTTTTTCAGAATCGGATGCAAGAAAGCTTAAAGCTTTTTGACTCAATTTGTAACAACAAATGGTTTACTGATACATCTATCATTCTTTTTCTAAACAAAAAGGATTTGTTTGAAGAAAAAATCAAAAAGTCACCTTTAACTATTTGTTTTCCAGAATATGCAGGTATTTTTAGACTATTTAATTATACATTTTTTTTAATATCAAAGAGATATTTTATGATGTTATTTTAAGATTTTACTTTGCTCGTTTTATTTTGTTAACTTTTCAAAAAATATTATTGTATCTGCTCACAGATGTATCGAATGTTGATTTTATATTAGTACTAAAACACAACTTCAGAATAATCCTCGTTATTAAAATTTTATTATACTTTAAGAGTTTAAATTTCAGAAAATTAGGAAGTATAACTTAATGATATACAATTCCACCACTTTTTTAGCTGTGTTTTGAATTGCAAGATAAAATCAGAATTGCTGGACCCACTGCTTATTTGAAGATCTATGGCTTGTTGCCGCAGATGAAGTAAGAACAATGGCTGGCTAAATTCCCATGATACCTGTCTGAAAATAGAAGGATGATATACTTACAGAGGATCTGTTTCTGATTGTGGCAGTTTACCGTTTTGTCCAGAATATCTTATGCTTATTAGCATCCAGCCACTTATCATTTAACCAAGGCTGACCAGTTGATCTAGTGGTTAGTCTCTTGACTTTCGGTTAATTTCTGACAAGATATTTTTTACCTTTCATTCTGTCCTCATTAAGATATTGTGCAATATCCCTGAGGTAATATTAAAATAAAGAAATTCAACAAATGATAGGCACTTTTCATTCTTGAATCTCCTATTTTAATTTATGTGTAAATTACTGTAATGATTGTTTCACTAGTTTGTTATTTAAAAGAAAAATTGAATCTGATAGAGATCTGATAAGTGGAAACATAAATAACTATACAAAATAAAATTGATGTAAACCGTAGCTGATATGGTTTAAATAAATTTTCTTGTTAAAAGTTACTTAATGTTTCATCATTTTATATTAAATTTAAATTTATAAATATAATATTTTTAAAAATTGTGTAATCTATTATTTATTTTTATTATTACTCTTATTTTTTATCTTAAATATTTTAAGATTATTTTCTGTAATTGCTGTTCTACACTTTTTGTGTTAGTTGTTCTATTAAATGTAACATATTGACATCTTCCTTTGCGTCTTTTCTCAGTTAATTTGATAATTTTGATATGTTTATTACATCTTCATCTTCAGTAATTTACGTGAATGATTTTAGCAAGTAAATTAACTTATAACCAAACTCATCTTTATAATAAGAGATTGTTAGAGTTAATCCTTTTTTCCCCCCTCTATTTGTGTTTGTCTAAATTGTATTTCAGTTCAGTTCATGTCATTTCTAATGTTCTTCTATAACACTATGTTTCAAAAGCCTCGATTATTTTCCTTATATTTCATTATCTTAGAAAGATTTAGGAGGATTGGCTTTACCAGATAAACTCCTCAATTCCAGGCTAGGGATTTTTTATAGTTATTAAAAGGAGCAGAGTATCAGGACTGGTCTGGATGCAGCTTAGCCCATCTTTCTACTCAAATGCCAAGGATACTGTTAATCAAAGAGTTGCTACTATAGTTTTCTATGCCCATTAAATAATAGGTATTGGGCATTAGAAAAATAATTGGATGATGAGAAAAAGACAGTCTCTCATTAAAGAAATTACAGAATGAGAAAATAGTCCTATCTGAAGGTACACCCTACACTCTCTAAGCAGTGAACATCCAGGCCCACTGAGGGATTGAGATATCTTTAATTGGTATCAGAGAAAGGCATTATAAGTAATATTATTGCCCTGATCTGCTTTTAATAAATGCTGTAACAAATAACTTTCTTTTCAGATATTATAGCATCATCTGAGAAAAGGTTAATGCTTCCTTAAGTATTATAGAACTCTTGGCTCATCTCTAGAATTGAATGACATATGGACATATTCAATTGAATTACATTAACTCTTCAGGCAGTGCTATAATGTATGCTACACTTTCTAGCTTTTACGTTATTCATGGTTTATTGCCACTGCCATACTGTGTTATACTATTTCAAATATTTAAAAAATTTTCTTTGTAATTTCTAATTCTGTGTTTGATACTAGTTAATTTTTTTTCTGCACAAACCTCATCCTCCTTGAACTACATTTTATGTAATCATATGTAATTATACTCTCAAATAATAAAATTCTTATATACATTGTTCCCCTCCCAACACATAACACATTGTTTTCTTCCTTTGACTCTTTCATTTTTCTTTTATTCTTCTTATATACATTGTTTTCTTCTCAACATATAACATACTGTTTTCTTCCTTTGACTCATTTATCTTTCTTTTATTCTTCTTTCTTTTCAATTAAATTTCTTTCATATCATTAAGTATTCCTTTTGACTATCATTTAGAATCAGGTCAGAAAACATCATCAGTCAGTTTTTAACATTTTAATTTTTTTCTTGGATTACTCTGTTAAAAAAGTTTTCTTTCAAATGACCTTGACCATGTTATCTCTTAAAAATAATATCCTTCAGGTGACTGTTTCGTTGTAGGCTGTTAATAACTTTGTCCTACAGTTCATCCATAACTCATTCATAGGAATTTTAATTATTTTTAGTCGGGATCCAATATTTTTTTATAACTGAATTATGAGGGTGCTGGTGTGTTGAATCGGTAAGCTTGACAAACACTCAAAGAAATAAATTGCTTGTTGGAAGGTCAGACGTATGATTTTTCACATGATCGCTTACTAGGTGATACCATGATTAGGAAATTAATTCTTCAAAAGTCCAGTGGAAGTTTATGTTTGTTGGTGCTGTCTTACAGCTAGATCCATTTAGTTAAAGAAATCTTTACTTTCTTAATGAGCAACAAAAATACTGATGAACTAAAAAGATCTCTTTTGTGATTAAGAATCCTAATGCAATTTGGTGACAGTTACTACATCCATTTCTTTATCACTTGAAAAAGTAAACTCCAATAATTCAAAAGGAAGTGATTGCACATCATATTGTAACTTTAGAACTATGTATCTTTACTGGGTGCTTTGGAGTTTCTGGTAGTTCAATAATTGAAATTTTTTTTTATTAATAAAATCTTATAAAATGAAAATAAGTTTAGTTCTACATCACATTTCATTTATCAAAGCTTTTT
The DNA here is from genome assembly GCA_010016005.3 of Zanna intricata. Taxonomy (NCBI): domain Eukaryota; kingdom Metazoa; phylum Arthropoda; class Insecta; order Hemiptera; family Fulgoridae; genus Zanna; species Zanna intricata. Next base: position 20,241 of record JAAAKQ030187463.1, on the reverse strand, counting down.
ATTAGTTATTTGTTTTATTAATCAGTTCTAAAAATTATGGCAAAAAAATTACGGGTAGCTTAGTTTTGCTAGTTTTTTCATGTAATTATATTAGTAACTTGAATTTTATTGCACAAACTTTTCACTAGCTTCTGTTACTGCTTTTTCATTGTTTAGTTCAGGGATAAATGTAGTACACACATTTAATCCCTGATGTGGCTTCATATTTTAATGTATAATTAGTTCAAAATTTTTGACTGAAATCTTAATACGTGGTCTGATGCAAAGCATGATTGTGATTAAACCCTTATTCTTATTAATTTATGTTTCAAAACTGCTAATATTTTTGTAAAAGGATTTTGAAAGAAAAGCATTTTGTATTGCAATCCATGACTCCATTGTAGTTAAATAATTTTCACAGGTAGTAGTAATCACATTCCCTTTAATCAAGCCAAATCAATGAGAACAGATATGCCATGTTGCTCAGTCACATCAAATGTCTCGCATTATTTGAAAAGCAATGTGGATAGTATATTCCTCATTTCATTCTTTTTTGTTACTTGCTGTTGCTCTCTTATTTTAATCACAGCTTCCTTTTTCTTGTATAGATTCAAAATTACACCTTTTTCTATGTTATTTTAACCTAAAAACTTTCATATATAATATTCAATATATTTATTTTTTATCTGATAGTCCTATATTTAACATAGAGGTTTAATTTTAAATAAAAGCAAGTTGATAACTCAGTTTGTGTAAATTATAACTTTTTTTAATTATAAATTTAGGGATTATGTCTTTAAATCTAAAAAATACCATATTCGTATAAAAGAAGTTATTGTTAAATAGTACATTTGTAATGATTTATGATACTCATGTGGTCATTACAAAGATTATACAAAATGATTAATTAATTTTTTTATACTATACTAAATAAAATGAATCCATATGCACTTTACCGACTTCAATCATTGTTATGATTATTTTTAATGACAGCTATTATTGCTATTCCAGCTGAATTTATTGCTAGTGATATTCTTTTTTAAGTCAGGATGATAGATATTAGGATATAGTAAAAAAAAAACCATAAACAGTAACACAGATATTTTGTAAACACAAGAGAAAAACTATATCTTACCTAGTAATTTTGCATGAAACATATAAGCACACGTGTTATGAAATATTTGAGCTCTGATATACTAAATTAAATTCAAATTTAATACTCTTTTTAATAATATCCTTTATATCCTGAACATTTATCAGGATGACACTCTTGATCAACCAAATGACAAAATTGTCAGTAGACATAAGAAGAAAGGTATATTGAAAGAATAATAGCCATCCATATTATATAATAGTATATTTTGATATAAATAAGAAAAGCTCTCGTAATTATAAGATATTTTTTTACATTTTTTAAAATACTGAATAATATGAATTGTAAAAAAAAAAAATTGTATATAATAAAACTCTCAAATCCTTTTCACTAAAGTTCAAAATTGGAGAAAATGATATTATATGAAAGTAAAATTATACAATGAGAAATGCTAATAAGAAATTCTTGAAATATTGCATTGTAGTAAAATCTAGTCACTATAATTAGGTAATTTGAAACATATATTTTCATAATTTCAGTTTATTTGGAGATGTGTCTTGTATAAGGACTGTTCAAAAAATACGTAAATAAACGTCATAAAACAAAATATATTTTATTTATAACTTACATGATTGGGTCCCCTTCAAAGTACTCCCCTCCCCGACATATACACATCCCAACGGTGTTTCCACTTTTGGAAACAGTCGTGGAATGCTTTTTTGTGATGTTCTTCAGCTCTTTCATCGCATTTGCCTTGATCTCAGGTATCATCTCAAATCTTCTTCCTTTTGGACGTGTTTTGAGTTTGGGAAACAAAAAGAAATCACAAGGAGCGAGGTCAGGTGACTAGGGTGGGGGGGGAAGAACAGTGATGGAGTGTTTGGCCAAAAACTCACGAGTTTTGAGGGCTGAATGGGCTGGAGCGTTGTCGTGATGTAAAAACCAGTCACCACTCTTCCACATTTCTGGCCTTTTCCACCGGATAGCATCTCGCACACTATCAGCAAGCTCTCTGATAGCCAGATGTCGATTTGCCCGAACCATGGTATTGATTTTGTTGACGTGTAAGTCGTCAGTTGAGGTGGAAGAATGTCCAGGATGCTCATCGTCTTCAACCGATTGACGGCCATCTTTAAAACGTGCATGCCACTTGAAACATGTCGCACGCTTCATAGCATCGTCGCCGTAAGCTGTCTGGAGTATATCAAAAGTTTCACTTGCAGATTTTCTGACTTTAACACAAAATTTCACAGCAACTCTTTGCTCATTCAATTCACTCATTCTAAAATATGACACAAACAGCACTTCACAAACAACTGTGTAGCTAAGCAACAAATAATAATATTTCTGATCGGAAAACTGCCTTTTAATCTGATCTGTATGAAGAAAGTGCCACTAAGCAGATTTCCCTGCAACTAACTGGGCCCGAGCAATTCAAATAGTCTACGTATTTTTTGAACAGACCTCGTATGATAACCGATTCAGTTCTGATTTTTTTTTTCTGTGCATGGAAAAATTAATACCAGTTTTGGAAATATATTATTTTAATTCCTGATTACATTACTTTATTTTAATTATAGGTTTATAAATTAATTATATAACATGCACTTAAGCATTATTATGCACTTAAGGATAACTAAATTATAACACCTGTTACATTGGAGAATTCTGTTTCAAAAATTTTAATTTTAAAATTTGTTAAGCTGACTTCATTAGTGATTGCTTACTAGGAAATGCATTGTTTATTTCATCACCATTGTTAATTATAACTGGCTCCAATTGTCTACATTTAATTAATAGGGTTTTCCTTAATAGTCAGTCATATGTTGTGTGGCCTTACGTCACAAATTTAAATTACCTCAGAATATTCGCCATATTTTAAAAGACGACAATACAGGGATAGATAGGGTTCTCAGATTTCTGCAAAGTATAAATATGTTTAACAAGATTTAAGACATATCTTTTTCTTTGTTATCCGGTAAGGGACCATTTACACCCCTTACGGAATTTTTAACTGTTACATAGGTTTCTTTTATTATCCATTAAGGAGCCTTTTACACCCCTTACGGATTTTATGATGCTTTATATTTTATTGACAAATTTTATTTTATTTATTTTAAAATTTAAATTTTTATAGTTATCTGTTAAGAGGCCCTTTACACCCCTTACAGATTTTAATGAAACTGTGATATTAGTTTTAAGGTTTACTGTGTGTTAGTTTTAATGTTTATTGTGTGTTAGTTCTAAGTTTCGGTATTTTATCTATGATATTAGTTAACCTTTTTATCATTTTAAAATTTTAATCTAGTTTTAGTTTTATCTGTGATATTAGTTTTAATTTCTTTAATAAAAGTAGTTTTTAAGTTGTTTGATTTTTTAGTTTTTTTTTTTGCTTTATTGGATATCAATATTTTTTCCGGGCAATGACAACATGGAGATGTTTTTCGCCCACAAAAAACACAAAAAAAAAAAAAAAATTTGTGTTGGGCTTGTGAGTTTTATGTATTATGAGGGAAATTATTTTTTTGTGTTAATAACTTTGAATGTATGCCTAGTTTGAGGAGGTGATCTATTGACATCGATTCTGATTTTTTATGTAGTATTTGAATGTGTTCTTTGTATCTGTGGGTGAAAGTGCATTCTGTTTGGCCAATCTAGTATTAAGTGCTACCATCACTGTTCACAATATATTCGCTTTGTTTGTTGATTTTGTTAGTGTGTGGTTTATTAAATTTAGTAAATTTTTTTTGTAATCAATATATATATGAATATTTATTAATGTATGGTATTATTTATATATTTTTCTTCACTAGGTGTGTGTTTGATTTTGTTCTATATTATTATATTTTCTGTAAATATTAGTGAGTACCCATTAATTTGTGCAGAACTTGGCTAACAGTACTGGAACAATAATTTCAAATCGGCCCTAACACCTGGATCTATAATTATAAGGTTCAGGTAATAACCTTTATGATGTTCCCTTATTTTATATTTTATAAAGGACTACTAAAACATCTTTTTATTTTTGTTTTGACTACAAATTGCCAGAAAATGGATGTAGGTTTAGTATATGTATTTCACTTCCAATGGCATATTTCAGTGAAAAACTAGTATTAAAATTTTTCATATTGTACATTTTGTTTATTAATATAAACTTCTTTAAAATTATTTATTAAATTAAAATTATTTAATTTCAGGGGCCCAAGAATATGGTGAAGCTGCTGCATACATCCAAGCCCAGTTTGAAGCTAAGAACAAATCAACTACCAAAGAAATCTACTGTCACATGACATGTGCTACTGACACAAACAACATACAGTTTGTGTTTGATGCAGTTACAGATGTCATTATCGCTAATAATCTGCGTGGCTGTGGCCTGTATTAAGTCTAAAAACAAATAAATAAAATTATTGACATCGCAAACACTTCTCATCATTGTATTTGCGATTATAAAAAATAAAAAAATAGCAAGACATTAACATTAAAAAGAGTTTTGTAACTGAAATGAATCGGTTACATTTATTTATTTTATAGTTATTGAGTTCCTCAAAAAAAAAAAAAATGATGTCTGTTTTCCATTTGATACAGTAAGTGCAGCCATGTAACAAGAAAGAAGACTCTTTAACATGCATACTTACATATAAATTGGATTATCATTCCAAGCATACCGATTTGTGCTTGTGTGATAAAATGCTGCAGGTTTATTTTCTACCAAATTTTCAAGACATTTTAATTGTTTGTTAATTTTATTGTATTTATAGTAGGTTATAAATCCTGACCATAAATTTTTAAAATAAAAATTAAACATTTTTGCATTGATTCAGAAACAAATTAATTTAAAGAGTGGTATGTATTAAAAGAAGAGTGATGTATAGAATTGCTATTTATTTTTCTTTTTAATCAAAATTTAATTTCATCAAATGTACTTTTGTAAATCAGTTTTTCATACGAAATAATGACAAAATTGATCAGAAAATTATATAGAAAATTAGATTTATTAAATAGACAATTTAACAATAAATAATCATATTTTTATTACGTGAATACAAACTATTTATAGTCAATAAATACATAAATTCTTTTTAATAAGTATATTATTAAACTGTATGGGATCATTATGTAACTTCATTTATTAATTAAATTAATTATAAAGCTGTGTTAATGTATAAAAAAAATAATTATTATCGTGTAACTATATATAAATTAATATATATTCGTGTATGAAAATCTAGATGATTGTACATAAATATTATAGCATTAATTAATTTTATCATTAGAAAATTACAAAAAAAAAATTGTACAAAAGTGCATTTGGAATGCAACAAATAATAGTGTTTCTGTATCAGTGCAAAATTTGTAAGTTCATATACTATTTTATTAATTGATATAAATAAATAAATTGATTAATAATAATATATTATAATATTATGTATTGTGAAAAGTTATGAATAAGTGTGTTTGTTGTAATTTTCCCATTTAAATTGTAATTAAATGTAATCATATTTATTATTGTAAATCTTATTTACGGTATAAACATATTATTAAATTAATTAAAATTTGTTTCTTTAAAAAATATTTAAGAACTGATCTAAATCTTCGTAACTGCCAAGAATTGTACAGCTATATTTGGATCATGTTTATGGCTGTGCACATTTGACTTCCTGTTCTTGGTTTTTTTTTAAATTATTTATTTCATTTTTTGTAGTTGTTTTAATTATGTGACTGGAGCTTGAAAAATGTTAGTAAAAATATTTTATTTTACTGGAGCACCATATATATGTATATTATATGATAAATAATTGGACTGTAATTTGTGCTCATTATTTAATTATTATATTTATAATCAATTATATTTATACACATACTGAATTTAGTCATGTTAATCACCTCTTTTTTTCAAATATCACTGCTGGTCGCTCTGTATGTTTATTTCTAAAATATTTATGTTCATCTTTTATAGTTTGATTGTATTTAATGTAATGATTATTTATTATAAATTTAAATCTATAATAACAGTTATATTTAATTTTCTGTAACCATATGTATGTAAGATATATTTGTGTATGTATTATTATTAGTGCCATATGATATGTTTAGGCAAAAATAAAGAGCATACAGTTATTTTTCCAAATCACAACTGCCATCTTAACTGCATTTCTTGTGTATATAATGAAATAATAAGTAGATTTTGTGTAATTTTATCAAGGTTTAGCGGCACCTTCCATGACTCTTCGTGTTACATTATTATTATCATTAATATTCATTATCAGTCTACTATTTTGGATAGAAATTATACTGTTTTTATTTTATTAATTAGCATATTTATGGAAGTGAATGTGCATGAAAAACAGCATGATAAATTTGAAAAATTTTGGATGTGCATGATAATTTTGAAAAAACTTTATTGTAGGTCATATATTATTTTTTTAAATTTTTATATATGTAATGTTTTGACAATGATTAAAATAGTAGCCGCTGAATAATTTTTTTTATTAAGTATAATGTTTTTATTATAAAAAAAATTTATTTCTTTAACAAATGAATAAATTGCATATTTACTTTGTTATTCGATAAAATCTATTAAAATAAAGTTGCCATTACATTCCTAGATATAATAATTTTTTAGTTTAATATAAAAGATGCAGAATTTTGTGGATTTTTGTAAAAAAAAAATAATAAATTTAGTGTTAACATAAAGAACAGTTACACCAGAAGAAACTCTATTTTGATTTTTTTTTTCTAAGATAACAGTTAAATGTGCCATTAACATAAATTTATCAATTTCTCATTTTAAATTGTTCAATGGTGTAAATTTTATATTTTTATTTTATTTTCCATCATGAATGTAGTTTATAGTGAAATAAATTTGAACTTCGTGTTTATTATAATGTATAAGATTAAAATAATATATTTGTTAATAATAATTAATTATTAATATAATAAAATATAAAACTTTTAAAATATAAGCAACTGTCATCGGAAGTAAATTCATCTATATTTATATAGCATGGATATACAGTATATATTATATGTATATAAATATGTATTATTATTGTTTTAATATACTGCTTAATATTGTTTTACTCTTTGTATAAAAACCTAATGTGACTATAAAGATTTTTCAGAATAACAGCAGCATTTAAAATAGTTATAATAATTTTAAAATATAACAAATTTTTGTGCTGTGTTACATTATTTTTACATCGTCAACTAAAATATAAATCATATATTTAAATGGTTACATAAAATTATTCCTATTTATCAGTTTTATTGGATTCTATAAAATAATAAATTCTATCTCTGTTATTAAACAAATCATGATGCTTATTTAGAATATGGTTGTCACATCATATGACTCTACTCTTTCAGTTTTATTATCTGACAGTGTTGATCCGGATAAAATTTGAGTGTTTGGTCTTGTTTACATTTAACTGACTGTTCCTGAAATAATGCTTTTAGTTGAATAATAATTATCAAAGTATATTCTAATAACCGACTCAAACCTGATGATTATAACTGCAGTTTTATACTTGAAGAGAATTTATCTGATAACTTTAACTGTTAGCACTTGTATAAAGTAGGTTATTATATTGATATTAGAATAACTACTGCATATTTTTACATTTGAAAGGATATTTTACTCAAAATTTTTTGAAAGAAACTCATACATATAAACTCGTGATAAGAGTATGGATACCTATAAACTTCCTTTCTAATAGTTAAAAAGGAACACTATATGTATATTTTTTATTTCCTGTGCAAAGATTTAAATGGAATTCTTAATAACTCTGAACTTACATTCCAAGGCAATAATAAATAAGTTGTGTTTACATTTACACAGAAATTTATATTTTATATAAACATTTTCATATTTTACATTTATCCTCATTCATCCTCTGAAGTTACACCTTATGGTGGTTCTAGAGGTTAAACAGAAAAAGAAAGAAAGAGTAAGTTGTGAGTACTTGGATGTAAAAAGATATACCTGCTTAAAAGAATAAAAAGAAGGCTTCTATTATATTAAAGACATTTGTTAAAGAAACAGTGAGATAGTATAAACAAAAATGTATTTGTTTAAAATCTTGTAATAATAATTTTCAGTTCTGTACCACTTGTAAGTTATAAATGTTACCTATGCTTAATAAAAAATGTGCGTACCTTCATAAGATAGTCCTCTGTATTCAGTGATGTTAATTATGGATTTTTCTGTATATATTATTTTATAGTTATAAAAATTATTTTTCTAAGAATAATGGTTGTAGATTACCATGACTACAGTTACAGCTGAATTGATTAATTAATATATAACAGATCCTGGGCTGCACCAAGTCATGAGGTCAGGACAAAATTTTCAAATATTTCTTCACTATTTCTTGAAAGTATAGTTCCATATTTTTTTCCCTCAGAACCCTTGATATTGACATAGTTTTGTCAGTAATCCTAAATACTACTGAAAGAATTGTGTGCATGACTTTTTAGATAAAAAGATTAATGTGGCACTCGTATCTAAATAATTACATCTTTCTAATATTTATAAAATTCCGTGTAAACAAGTAATTATCTTCTGCTTATTTATCTTTTAATGAATACTTATGATACTAATAAAAAGTTAACTGCCTTGAATTTATATAAACTTTTATAATTTTTTGCAGTGATATTTAAGACAAATTATAATGATACATTTATTTGAAGGTGTATTTCCGATTTAAATAAAATATTCTTTATAATTTTAAACAAGTAGTAACGATATAATATAAATAATAATAATAATAGTTAAAAAAATACATTCTTGAAATTATATATATATATATATAAAAGCAATTGTCGAGTTATTTATATATTTTATTATTACAGTAAAAGAGAAACTTTATAAATTATTTGGCAAACTAAGAATTAAAAATAAATAAACAGTTGTATTTCAATCTAGTCAACTAGTGCTGAAGTAATATTTATAATTAATTTTATTTTTTTTATAAAGGTGACCAAATCCTTTTTAACTTACAAAAATTCATGTTATCCGTACTTTGTCATAAATTCTTGTGCTTCTTCTTTTTTCCACCCAGTAATTAATAAATATTGGGTGTACTTTGTAGTCCAAAATGGACAGATCATCAATATTATTATTATTATCATCAATATTCATTGTTAATAGTGTTTGCATGGGGAAGAAAGAATGTTTGTGTCCAGGGGGGGCTGTTATAAATCTACAAAAGATGATCTTATAAAAAAAAATGCATGTTTTTCATGTATAGTAATAGTAAAATAAATATTGATATTATTATATGTTCATGCGTAGCTGTAGTATGTGTGGGAAAAAATGGACACGAGCTCTGCTATAAATATTTTTTTTATTTCTACATATCTGTTTAAACAGTGCAGTTTTTAAAAGTTTTTTTGTACTGAACTGAGAACATTATTTTCTCTACTCATACTTTATTGATTAATATTATTTTTAACATAAAAGTTATTTCTATGGTGCCATCCCTCATCTGTGCTATAGCAATTTTTAACATCTTTAAGTATGATAAAAACATTAAAAAAAAAAACTTTTTTTTATATATTAAAATAAAAAAATATTTTTTTTCAGAATTCTACAAAGGTTAGATAGTATGTGTTTTTTTAATTCTTAATTTTCAAATAAACTTACTCATACTTAACTTTTCAAAATTTATTTTTTTAAATTATTTTTATTTTATAGCACTTGTAATGGTTTAATATACTGGTTAATATAATATGGTTTAATATAATGGTTTAAGTACACTAGCATTGAAATTTTGTATATAGGTTTTCTTTATAATAATTATAAACTGAATTTTGTTTGTAGTTACATACTTATTAATGATAATATATATTTCAAGAATCTAGTTTTACTTTTTATGTATTTGTTACTATAATTTTATATTAATTTAATGTGACTGATCAACTAATAAAAATGCAGGATGTTCATGAAGATTTGCAACCGGTTTAATATTAAATATTTTTTGTTGAAGTAATGTATATATTTGATATTATTGCTTAGTAGCTCATTTATACAATAACTAATGCACAAATAGATGTAAACATTTGATTAAATGTGATCAAAAAGTCTGGATTTGACTCTTGTTATCATACACCTTATTACCTACACACAAAAGCTTATTTAGTAATCACCTATAACATTTATATGATTTAAATTTCAAGTAAATATTGAAAATCTTTATCTTTTAATCAGTAATGGCCTTATCCTGTTTATTTATTTTGATTTTCTGTGCTGATTTCAGGAGACGCAGTATTTTTATTTAAACTGATCTAGAGAATCCAGGTTATTCTTGGTAATAAGTGGAAGATGTGTATAACATATTTGAATCTTGTTGAATCTAAGCTGCCATAAAATGTTTCATTTTAATAAAAATTCTTGCAACGGTTCATATTATAATTATAATTTTTGTTATATTTAGTAGTTTTATCGGTTTCTAGGCAAGATACAAGGTACACAAATTTTTTTAATATTTTCTTCATATCTATACAAATTTCTTTTAATCTATCAGCTTACCTACCTAACAGGGTATTTGTGAACAGTTGCAGTAATACTATTTTCAAAAGTTAAAAAATTAGACAAAAACGAGTAATAAGATTACTCAAAAATTCCCAGAGGGAAAAAAGTGAGGATGAGGGAAATTAAGTTTTCCCCAAGAAAGAATGTGCACTTTAATAAAAATGTACCTTTATAAAGTGTCCTGTAAGGATGGGCTGGGCAGGAACTTCCAAACTGACATTGCACATCTGGTTTTCAAATAACAATGAATTTTATTTGTTGATAATTTCATAATGTGACACATTTATATGATATAGCAAGGCAACCTGTATAACCAACAAATTGTGCTTATTTTTTATGCATCATATAATCATAAAATACATTTAATGATGGCTGTCACTAAATTTTAATATATTAATTTTATAACTTTATGCATTCTCTGTATAATATTTTTTGGGCACTTAAAATCTATTCTTATTAAACTAATTAATAACGCCGTTTTTTATCACTGTGTTTATATATGACTTTTTTTTTTTAAGAAAAAAAAAAGCATATAAGAATTATATATTTTTTTGTGAAATAAAGCTTGATTTATATTTAGGATTCTTGTTTAGTTTTTTTATATATTCATTGTTACAGAAACCTATTGAGGTTGCTTAACAAAAATGGTACGATAATATTTTATTTACACATGTTACTGTTTTTATAGATTATATAATTAATAAAAATGTAAGTTTTATTATTCTTTTTCACTTTTGACCTACAATAATAAATAAATCAAGATTTTTTTTTTCAAATTTTACATTATTTGAAAATTGATTTTATTTACCCTGAATATGAGTGTTTAAAGTTCTATAATAAAGGAAATCCTCAGGTGTTTATAAATAAAATTTTAAATACAGAGTTGTTATAAGTTTAATTGTATCTTTTTATTTACTAATATAGACTCTGATGCCTAGCATCTTCATTATATTTTTTGTTCTTCAGTGATTGTAATGTTATTAACAAACTAGATGGTCTTAGAGTGTGCTGTTCTTGAAGTCAACTTGTCTCCTGTTCAGTTACTATTGTTTGATTCTTTAAAGTTATTTTACATAATTGTAAGTTAATTGTCTTTGTATAATAAGGTGTGATTTGTCTGTTATTTTAATGCCAGATTTTTCTTAAAAAAGTTGCTTTAAAACACTTTAATCGCAGCTTATTTTAATATGAGTAAAAAGAATCTATTATCTGCATATTCAAATGTGTCATTACATAAATAGGAATATTACAAGAATTTTGCATAATTTTTTATGATACAATTATTATGTTTTACTTTTATTATTTTTCTTTGCTATTACATCCTAATTTAATGACAAATATGATATTTTCAACCTTTAAAAATAAAGTAAGTAGTAAAAAACGCAAATTAACATCATCTGTAATATTTTACTCATTTTGGATCATGGTTTTGTATATATTTTATAAGTATGTTTGTTTTTTCTTTCAGATTTTAAATGATTTTGATGCTATATGAAAATTATAAAATAACTACCAAATCCTGCTTTTTTTTATAATGATCGTTAAATTTTTTTATAGTTAATTAATTAATTATATGGCAGAAATATTTTACACATTATAAATAATTAAAATATTATGTGTTGTATATGTTTAATCTACATTAGATTTGTGTACATAATTATTTAGATTAATTTTATTAAGCAAGGCCTGTCTGTAATAATATATAGATTATTTATGTACTTATAATTTCCAGTTACCAACAAACATTAATAGTAACTATGTTTGAGCGCCTTTGGATTTTAACTCCTCCATCCTTGGAATGTAATATTCATTATAAATATTTACTTCACATATCAGTAATTTTAATAAAATAAATATAACAATTGATTATCAAAAAGGTAAAATAAAGTCAAAAAAGTCTCAATCGTTATCTTGGTTAACAATTGATACCTTCAAACTGAATAACAGATAACATTGACTTTATTATACCTTTTTGACAATCAATTGTTTTTATTTTATTAAAATTATTGATGTGTGAAATAAATATTTATAATGCATGTTACATCATTGTTCCTGAGGAATAGAGTAATAATCTCCGAAAGCACTTGAACACATTAATTATTGTTGGCAAGCAGAAATTATAATTATATTAATATTTATCTGTAAATTATCACTTCTGTTATTATTTTTAAACATACAGGATATTCAGATTGATTGTATGATTCCCGATTATTTTAAGTTTAAAATACAGCGTGATTAAATTTGCATCAATAAAAAAAATACAAATAAACTTTCTCAAGTAGTTATCAAAATCATCAAGATCTTAGTTAAATTACTTAAACCAACTGAGATCATTATGTAGAACATGTTCATTTGTTCACAGCAGTTATTATATGGTATTTTATTTCATCTACAACCTAATGCAGTAGCTCTTCTTTCAATGACCTAGTGAATCACTTGCAGAGTATAAAATCACATGATTCGTTATATTAACCCGATAACCAGGAAATACTTAAGAGTGAACTCCAATTGGAAATTTAGAAGGTTGCATATATTACACAAATAACTTATTAAAATTTATGCTTTCATTTAGTGTATGTTAAATAAATAATGGTGATGACACAGAAATAAGTTAATTTATATTCTGGTAAATTGATTTGAGTAACCAAATACTTGAGAAATAGTCGGAAAAGCTTAATTTTGGACCAAAAAGTATTTATAATTTTTTCTGTTTCATTTTGAACATTTACATATGTTGTATTGTAGGTACAAATTGTTGTTCAAACATGAGATATTTAAAAAATATATCCCAGTTTCCAGGAAACTGGTTTAATAAGGTTTCCAGTAACGAGATACTGGACATTATAAATCATATTCTATTATTTCTGTTATATTTCATACAAGTAAATATTAATCATATTTGCATTCCGTTATAAAATTTTGTTTTTCTTTTATAATAAAAATTTTACTATATAATTACATCAAAGGTCACATTATTTTCTTGAACTAATTTTATTAGTATAATCTCTTTTATCTAATTACTATATATTTTCCAGAAATATCACTATACTCTGTAATGTAATCAGTATCGCTGACTTTAACTAATGAAATGTTTTACACATATAATTTTTGTTAACTTAATTTTTTTTTAATTAGGTTTCTTATGTTATGGCATTATCTGTTTGATATATACGTTAACAGTATGCTCTAACTAATTGCTACTTATTTATTTATTTATACATATATAGATATAAAATTGTAAAAAGATTAATATTGTTTTTTGAAATTATTATTAAAAACTGTGTGTGTATGTATATGAATGTATGTATATATAAATTAACAAGGGAATCTTTGTTTTAATTTAAATTGTACAGAAATGGCTATGAGTCACTGTTGGATAAAGTTATATAAAATTAGTGTTTTTAAAGTACTGATTTATTTTTTTTAAACAGATGAAGTTGCTTGTTTGTTTTAGTCTGGCAAGAACCATATGCTTTTTGCATATCACAAAACCCAAGTATATTGATTATTTACTACTATAATTATTATTATTATTATTGTTAAAGTTATTTGCTGTATAAAGTGAAATTATATCTCTCTTTCCTTTGTCATTTCATTTTATAGTAGATTTCTGCTTTTAATAAAGCAGTTCCAAAATTTTGTAATCAAATCTTGTAATGTTCATTATAAACATGCAGACTACAGTTATTACAATAAAATGTGGAACATTTTAACAATACGGAATGGAATATCAATTTATTTTTGATTTTTTTTTTTTTCTGTATTAATCCAGTACAAAATTGTTTGCACCTCAAACTTACCATCTCCTTCGAATTTATGTCACCATTAACCTTATTTAAATAACCTTATTATTTCAGATTATAAATGTTGGTTTCCAGTAAAAAAATGAGAGATGTGTAACCTAAGCAGAAAGTTGTAAGAATGTTATATTTTTCCTTTATTTTTCAGGAACAACGCATTTTTATAGTTTTATTTCATCCTTAGTTCCATGAGCATTAGTTAATTCTTTTTGTAATTACATATCAGGTTATTAAAATCTGTATTATTTGTAATATACACTTCATCATGTATTTTTATAACTATGTTGGTTCACTTGTCACCAAAGGTTGCAAATATATACTTATAATTTTATTATTACATAATTATTAACCCTACACTGCGCAATTTTTAAAAAAATTATATTTCATTTCCTTACTGCCAATGAAAGCACAGAAAAATCATTAAAAAAAAAAGTTCATGCATTTATATTGGTAAAATAAGCAAAAAACTAATCGTGACAAATTTAGGACACTGCGCATTTTCTGCTCCGTGAATAAAAATTTAATTCTGACAAATATGGAACAACATGCATTGCTTAAAACTTTGGCTTACTTTATTTATTTTCATTTCTGTGGTCTTACATTTTTTATCACTTAGTAATGTTGAAATGTATAGTATATATCTGGTAAAAAAACACTAATAAGGTTAACTTATGTTAGCAAAACTAGTAAAAAACCAAACACAGCTTATTAATTATCGAATAAGATGGTCTAGATTATTTGAAAAACTAACACTGTAATATTGTTATATTAACACTAAACAATAAAATTTTTAAGTAAGCCTAAGTTATTAAAAAAATTCCATCTTGAATATAAATTTATTTACCTTGGTTTAACTGTAAACAAAAAACTACAGTAAGAAACACTATACACAAAGTAACATATTTTGTCATTGTTAATATTAGGCTTAATAGTTGTGTATTTTTTAAAACAGTTGTTTTTATTTAAACATAGAAACACATTACACTTTGTGCACTTAACCGAAGATTTTCCACTACATTTAGGAAATCTGCATCTTTGTCTAACATCTTATACAGAAGGCCAGTGGTCTGTTTTGTAAAGTCTAACATCTTGAAATTGCACACTTGTAAGTCCCTGTTTCTTTTTCAATTAATGACGGTTGTCCTCTGATTGGTAAAGCAGAAACATTCCAGTTGCAAAACATGGTACCAATATTTTCCCTAAATTTTGCTAGCAATAATGGTTTTTTTTCTTCTTTGTGAATCTCTTTTAACTTGACGATACAGAATCCAAGAATTGACTCTCATTACATAGAGTAAGTGGTAAAATATTTTGAAATACCATTTCTTGCTTTATATCTGGATTCGGTAATGACCAATAACTGAATTCATCAGGTCAACTCCTCCCACATACTTTTTATATGGTTGTATTATTGCAGGACAAGATACATTGATTTTCTCTTTAAGTTTCCTATCATAACGTGGAATTACTCCAACTGGATTTTGTCCAATATATGACAATACTAGATTAACAACTTTATCATCATTTCATGTAGTAGCAGTAATTTTTACATTATCTATATCAGTTGAATATTCTATAGATGCAACTCTTTTCTCGATTACTTCACTGGAATCAGGAAGACCTGAAAACCTATCATGTCTGAAAAATTGCTATACAATGAATACCTCTTTTTTCTAAACAAACCACGAGATATAGATGTAAAATTATCATAAAATAATTTAAAATGACAGTAATCAGGTAATATAGACACAGTCTAATTACAACATTAGAGCTAGCTCCCAAATCTAATTCATTGTAAAGAAGCAGACTGTTAGTATCATTTCCAACTCCAGTATAGCTTTCAAAATTATAAACAAAACCAGTAACTCCACCAAGAACCCACATTTTATATCCATATTTATGAGGTTTCTTGGGATTATATTGTTTGAGATATGATTGAGCTTTTGTGGGACATATTTGTTTATCCACTGACAAGTGCTCTTCAACAGGAATAGACATAAATTTATTTTTAATTGCATCTACAATTGGGCAGATTTTATGAATTCTGTCATGATTAGGATCATTATAAGGTTGCAAGAGTTGTGAATAATTAAAATGCAAATGACTTTTAAATAATTCAAATTGATTTAGGCTAAGGCAATTCCTTATAATGTCAGAGCCAATGTTTGGACTCCAGTAAATACTAGGTAAATGAATGATAGACATCTTAACACAAATGCCAAGAAATTTGGTTAGTTCATGAACTGTAAATCCTAAAGGTTTGTTTGAACAATCTAACGTATTGTCTCTTCAACAATTTTTCCTCTTAGTTGTTGGTAAAAAAAAAAAAAAAAAAAAATTAAAAAATTTTCATTTATACTTAAAAGCATTATTCCATGATGTCAGATCATATCGAAAGCTCTCTGCAGGTCAAAGAAGACTCTGACGCAATGTTTCCTTTTTTATAAAGCTGTTATATATGATGTTCTCTAGGTTAATCATTTGATCAGTTGTCAGAAATTGTTAGGTTTTCTTTTTCTAAAATCTAAACGAGTCGATTGTTTATCATTCTTTAAAAAAGTTTTCCCATAGCGCATGTCAATGAAACAGGATGATAACTATTGGGATCTGTCAAATTTTTTAACCGTTTTGGAACTGGGATAATATAAGACCTTTTCCACTGCAGCGGATAAATTCCATTTCGCCATATCTCATATAATACTAATAGTTTTCGCTTTGCAGTGATGTTCAGCTGCCTGATCATCACATATTGAATTTCATCCGGACCAGCAGCTGTTTTCCCAGCTTTTTCTCCAGCGCTTTCATTAGTTCTTCTAATTTAAATGTACATTATATGAAAAGTTAATTTCAGTTCTGAAGTTAAGTAGACCCTTGAGACCAGGTTTTTGTGCTTTAAAACATTCATCATAGTTAGCCGTTTTACTGGCTTCGAACTGACTTCACTGGCTCATATTCAAGCATTAGTTAAATATCCCACAGATGATGTTTTGGTGGTTTCACATTTGAATGCTCTTCTCTCATACTTCCAGTATGGTATGTATAAATTGGAAAAAAAGGTTGTACACAAACTTCAAGGCAAAGCAGTGTTACAACAAGATTTGACATTATGCCATACTGTCAAAAAAATTGTAAATTTTTTTGAAAAACAACATTAAAAGTACCCCGTGGCCAGGCAACTCCCCAGATATAAACCCAGTTGAAAATGTTTGGACATTAGTCAAAAAGGGGTGATTGAAAAATGAATCGGTATGGTTTCACGATGAAGAAATTAAAAATTGTATAGAATACTTGTTGAATCGATGTACATGTGCAATCAAATCATGTACATGCAGTGATTAAGAATAAAGTAGAACATATAATTTACTAGATATTCACTAAATGTACAGGAATGATTTTTTTTTTCTAAAGTTATTTTTTATTAAATAACATCTGTGTTTGGATTAATTAGCATGCTATTGTAAGTTATATCCAAGGGTAAACTGAATACACTAAACGTTTTCTAACATAAATTATGGCGCAAAGTTAATGGTTTTGTCTATAAGGTAATATGTGTGTGTTAATTGTTTTGATAGTTGTTTTTTATAAATATTAATTAAAGCAGTATCATATTCATTTTCAACCACTGTATGTTTTATGATGTTTATTTCATCAAAGTGAAATAATACAAGGAAGTCAAAAAGTAAAGGGGAATTTTGACTTCCCTCCCAATCACATGTATGGCAGCATTGATTGTTTTGCTATAACACATAACCTTATCAGCTGTTCATTGAAAATATTGTTTCATTGTTAGCTATTTGCGATTGTGTTTAAGTATGTTTAAAATGAATGTTCCTTTGTCTGCACGAAGGATGAAATGCAAGAAGTGATATGTTTCCTCAGTTCAGAAGCAGTTAAACCAACAGAGATTATTTGTCGGATGCAGGAGCAATATGGAGAGAGTTGTTTGAGTGGAAGCAAGTGATACACATGCATTGATAATTTTAAAAATGGTAGGCCATGGCTCACCTTTTTCAATCATCCTTGGTTCTTTGAACTTTTGAAACCTTGTCATAGGCAGTCTTTGCAAGAGGTGTCAGATTGTGTTTCTGTGATGAAAATTATATTTCACCACAAATGTAACAAAAATTAATCACTGAATTTACACATTTCACTCACTGGATTCCACATCAATTGACAGGCATCCATAAAGAGAATCGTTTGAAAAGTTATGAAAATGAAGCTTCATTTCTTAAGTGAATAATAACTTTTGATAAGACATGGGTCCATTACTCTGAACCAGATAGTAAGCAACAAAATTTAGTGTGGAAACATACTTCACCTCTCACAGCAATAAAAAGTTCAAAATTCAGATGTCTGTAGGAAAGGTGATGATGAAATATTCTTGAATATGGAATTCATTTTTAGTTTACTTCACACCTAAACGTCAATTAGTAAACAGTGACAACTGTTTTGAGATGTGGGGATAATTTTGTTTTTGAAATAGTCACACCTGTTAAATGATAAAACACAATTTTTCTCCAGTTGTTTGTAGGTTATAAAAACATTACTGTTGCCGTGAGTTTTTCATATTGTTTGTGCTGTAATTAGTACAGAATTTCTGTTTTTTGAGCACTTTTGAAATAAAAAATGTGTAAATTCAATGAATAATTTTTGTTACGTTTATGGTGAAATATAATTTTCTCACAGAAACGCAATCTGACACCTCTTGTGAAGACTGCCTATCAGCATTATTTTGGTATGATAGGGGACCAGAAAGTCATTTGCACACACACATATATATGTTGCAGCTCTTATTCAGTTATTCTAGAGAATGGCTAAAAAATAAAAACGATCTATAGCTTTTGCTGTGCCTATGGTTTGGCATATCTATCAATTAAGAACTCTTAGAATGTAACATTCATTAAAAAAAATGTCAAATGAACTTTCTATGTTGTTAGTACATGTAATTAAAATGTATAGTTTTAGCTTAATCCTTTAAAATAAAATACTTCCACCTATTGTATATATTACAGCAGCCTGTAATATAAGTATTTTTCTTTGACCTATTTTTTTTTCAACCCAAAATCAGTAAGATTTGACTTATGAAGTCAAGGAAACATTCTAAAAAAGATTTTTTGTTGGGCAGTGTAATCTGTGTGAAATTTATTACATTAAATGTAATGATTGTGATTACATTTACAAATAGATCCTTTATAACTACATTTCTTGAATATTATACAAAGTATGAAAATAATAAATTACATTAACATTCTACCTCTGATATTAACATAAATCTAGAAATTAAAAAAGGTAACATAAAATTAAATATATTACAAAAAAAAAAATTGCGTAATTTATATAGATATAAATAAAATTTCAGCTTTATAAACAAACTATCCATGTTGAGGGAGACATTCTTATAAAAATTGCAAGAGATAGCAGCACTTGCGAAAAGTAATATAAAATTTTCATGATTTTAGTATTTTTATTTTTAAACTTTTGTTATGTAATAACAGAATTACTTCAATCATGACAGAGGTGAAAGATCTGACATGAAAAAGATATGTCATATCTCAATTTTTTTTCTATATTAGGTAGTTTATAGAATATAAATATATATATACATATTTTTATTACTCAACTAAGTTTAGAAAGAACAGTTGATGGAGATGGACGAGTTGCCTGCCAACTTGTTTCTTGCTTTGTACAATGTCCTGTCTGGTATACTTACTCCTCTGTTTTACTATTAGCTGTGTCAACACTAATTCAGGTAACTTCTCTGTTTAGCCTCTGGAACTACCTTAAGGTATTACTTCAGAGGATGATGTGAATGAAGTGTAGTCTTGTACAATCTC
>JAAAKQ030187452.1:0-12136 GCA_010016005.3 Zanna intricata | reverse complement strand
GGAACTACCGTAAGGTATTACTTCAGAGGATGAATGAGGATGATATGTATGAATGTGAATGAAGTATAGTCTTGTACTGTCTCAGGTCGACTACTCCTGAGAAGTGTGGTTAATTGAAAAAGTGTGGTTACACTTACAAATTAATAAGTGCACTATTACATCACGAATCTTCGATTCGTGAACGTTATTGTACTTTTTTTTATTAAAAAAGGAAAAATATGGTATGAAGTGAATGATATGACTATCAACGAAAATAATTGGCCGAAAAATTCAAAAAATGTATATTTGTTTGATCTAGAAAAGCAATAAATTTTAATAATAAATCCATAAGATAACTCTTAACTCATAATCAATAACTCATAAAAATATAAATGAATAGACAAACCGCTGTGATATCAAAAAAAAAAAATTCCAGTACAATTGTAAACTGTCCGGTAGGAGACATCATTTCTTCTGCTCAAAAAACAAAATTTTCAGTACTATAAATAAAACTGTTTTAACAAAATGATAAAACTTTATTACTTTTATAACGTCAGATATTTTTTTAAAATTTTTTTTTTTACCGTAAACATTTTTTACAAGCATAGGTTAATTTTTATTAATAAATCAACATATTTAAATTAAAAACAAACAAAAAAAAAAGATGAGTCTGGTTCTAACCGGATGTACTTTCCTTTGCAAGATCCAAATATTTAATTTTAAATAGCCAAATAAAATTTGATTATTACTCTGGAACCAATGGAAATAAGTACCACATATGATATATCGTTGAAGAGCTCACAATGAGGGTTTATTACTGCAGTTAACAAAAGTCCTAAATCTTAATTTTTTTTGGACACTTTTGGTTCAGTTGATTGCAATCAAAAGGCCAAGTGCACCACAACTTGATATTACAACAGTTCCAAATCCAAAATTTCGACATTCTACGGCTAATCGTTTTTGAGTTATGCGAGATACGTACGTACGTGCCGAATCTAGTCAAAATGGATTCAGGAATGGTCAAAACGGATATATCCGTTCAAATCTGAAAACCGAAATTTTCGCAATTACAATACTTCCTTGTACTTCGCAAAAGGGATCTATTGGTAATACATACCATATTTACAGAAATAGTACAATTCTTATGATTATTTGTTGTTTAATAAATGAAATCGGGCCAGTAAGAGTTTTGTAACAAAGTTTTCTATTTTTTGCTTATTATATGGAACGATTAAACATTGTTTATTATCTATTATTGTTTATCTATTGCTTATTACATATACTTAACATGTACTTTTTTTTTTTTGTTAAACAAAATTCTAAATTAATAACAGATTTTGATAACAGAAATGTAGATTTGATATCAGTGTCATACTGTTAAAAACACTTTTATCTATATTATAGAAATTTTTATTTCTTGAGCGGAAGAAATGATATCTACGAGATTCTTTTATGGTTTACCAATTTCATTGTAATTTTTTTTTGGATATGAATTTACAGAATATTTGACAAGAGGAAGATTGCTAATCTAGTAACGTTTTGCATGTCGTGGTTTTTTCTAAATATTAGTACTTCATGACCCCGCTATAACCAAAAAATACAATTATACCAATAAAAATCTTCAGAAGAATATATGTATGTTGGCTTTTGTGTTACTGGATATTTAAATACGAGATGGACCGATGTGGATGAAAATTACTGCTACGATGATTTCTGTGTATTTTCCATTGATGCTTGTTTGGTCAGAATCTATCAAAGGGCCAGAAAGATGTAAACCCATAATTTTTATATCTCTCTCATAAGGTTATGTCTCCCCGCTCTTTAACTCAATGCTTAACTCAAAGTTTAGGTATATTTTTATTACATATTTCAATATACCTTAGGTAGTTAACATACTTTCTGATGTTGTTTGATCTTATTCAAACACGCATAATGGAGCGGGAGCAAAGTCTTTTCGCTCTCTAGACTTAAATTTACACTTTTATCAATTAAATGGTTTTATTACATTTACACTTCATGGAAATTTCATTCATGAAATATAAATATTTGCTTTTATTTATCACTTTTTTTCTTGATATCTTCAAACTGGATTAAGCGATTTTTTTTTTTAATTTTGTACGAAACTTCTGAATATGATTTTATGATGCCATTTAATTTTAGATATGATTGATAAAAGTAATGGAAAATATGATCACCACAGCAAAAAAATGTAACTCGAAGAAGAATAAATTTTTTAATATAATTCTTTATTTCTATATTTATATACTTTAATGTTCTACTTAAATAAGAAGCAGTGGGTTAAGAGCGTAGCCCTCAGTAGCATAATTCTTTCGGAGTATTCAGTTTTAAAATTTATTAAATTTTAAATTATCTGTAAATTAATTTTACTTTCTTGGCATCATTGCTCTAGAGGTATGCTGCAGTAAGGAAAGTATGGTGATCAGTCAAAAAAATAGGTACAGATTTTTTTTCCGAACTTTTTTTGTACAGATTTCTTGACTTTTCATGACCCTGGGTTCCCAAAAAAACAAAATTGTAATAATATTCGTAAGAGTGTTGGCGTGTTTGAAGCTTAATAACTTTTGACTGGATAAATAAACTTTCATAAAATTAGGCACAGAGACTCGTGTGTTTTTTGGACAATTTGTTGGTGAAACTTTGGGGTAAATATCTGTACGAGATGAGTAGACAGTTTTTTTGCGGTAATTTTTTTCAAAATTTTGGTAACATATTTCAGCTTTATATTAAGCTCAGTAAATGCATTCATGCTTATTTTATCATATTAAAAAAGAATTTTACCCCAAAATTTTCCCTTCCCCAAAAAAATTTAAAAAAAAAAGGTTTTTTTTTATTGCACATTTTTAGCCAATTTTTTTTACGCTTTCCTCAGAATAGCAGTAGTGCAAGTAGAATCAAAAAATACTTCGGGGGCAATATTTAGAGTGGGGAACCAGATGAATGTTTAAAAGTATCGATTTTTTGAATTTTTAAAAACTTAATTTTTTTAAATTTCTAATAATAATATTAGAATAAAACTTCATCATAATTCAACCGCCTTACCAACAAAAAAAAAAAAAAGATAATTTTTTACTGCTTGAATTTATTTATGATTACTTCCATTTGTAAACTGTGACAAATCAAAACTTTTCTTGGAAGATGGTTTTGCAGTTGAGGGTGTAAAAATTATTGATTTTTTTTTTTAAATATTTAGATTTTTTCATACATTTTTTTTCCACAAACTATATCTACAGAGCGGCGCACAAAATGATCCAACATCTGGCTTTGTTAAAAAATATTTATTTGAATCGCAATAAAGAAAATGCATCGCAATAAAACACAACGTATTTACTATATATCTGGAGATTATGTTTTACTTATCACATGTTCAATATGACCATCATCACGTCTAGCAATTTATTCGACATGAACTCCTATGTTGTTAATAACTCGACGACACGTTTCCTCAGTACAGTAGATATTTATATCTCTCTAGTTATCTCAATTATCAGCTTGTAAGATATAAGCACGCCTCAATTATCAGCATTCGTAGTTTCATCACTATAAAATATAATAAAACCCGAAGAAAATAATCACACGGATGCAGATCAGGACTGTTCGGGGGCAAAACGATTAGTTAACCGGTTTGAAATGACATTTGCGTTAAAATTTTCATGCAGAAAGTCTAAAACAACATTATCTCTGTACGATGTGACTCATCCTGCATGAACCTAATCGAAAACGAGTTCTAATTCGAAGTCGAATGAAGCTGAGAAACAAAATTATTACGCAGCATGTTTAGATAACGTTCACTGTATATAGGCTATTCAAGAGAGAATGGCCCTGTTACCCCATGACTTGAGATAGCGGCTCGTACCGTAATTCTTAGAACGTATACACCTTTTCATGAAACAAGTATGGATTTTCGGAAGCTCAAACACATATTATGTTTATTAATAACCTCGTTTAGGTAAAAATGTGCCTCATCTGAAAAACCAAACACTGTTCAAAAAAACGTCTTGGTTCACAGCCCGTTGCCATTCTTTGATGTTTGCTGTCAACCGTTAATTTAGGCAACACTGTTATTTTAAATGGTTACAAACGCAAATCAGTTTTTAAAATTCGCTGCACAGATCTCCTAGAAATTCCAAGTTGTGCTGCTGCTTTTCTTATTGCCCGTGCTCCTCGGCAACGTTGCTCTGACAGCTTTTATATTCTGTGGAAAAAAACATTGGCAGGCCGTTCGCGCTTACTTTCAAATACTGAACCATTTGCTATTCAATTTTTTAAACTGAACCAATTACTATTAAATCACTATTAAGTGAAGTCTAAATATTGTTTTAAATGGGGTTGACCATTGAGTTTGAAAATATGCCCGAAACCGTCTTTTTATAAGCACCTCACTTTTCGTTTCATTAAAATACAACACAGTCTTTACGCTCTGTTCAAATGTCAGTCTTCGTTTTTTAGCCATCTTGGAACGTTACACAAACAGCGCGCTCGGAAATAGAAGAAACTAATATTCATGAACTGCTGTCACTTCTGCCAACATAAAATACATTAATAATTTATTAACCTAAACAATTATTGTCCAAACAAATGTTGGATCATTTCTTGCGCCGTCCTGTATATGTACGCTATTATATAAAAACGAAGAGGGTTTTTGTTTGTTCGACAAAAAATCGACAAAAAACTACTCGATCAAACGTAACCAAATTTTTACCCACGTTTCTTGAGAAACGTGGGTTTTCAGAAGCTTCTTAGATATATTTCATCTCAAAAAAAAAATATATATATATATATAATAAAGGAGATTTGCCAGTTGAAGCACAAACTTTAACGAACTGAATTAATGAACTGTGAACTGTGAGGCTCTGTTACTGTGTCAGTTGGGTTTGAACTGAATGAGTTGAATCAACCGAATGAATAATATTACAAAAATAATAGAATTAAACTTACGTTAAATAAAATAAAGTAACATTAAGTTTTAAAAATTCTATTCAATAATAATGGGCTACCGTGGGGACTGCGTGTGAGGATAGAATGGAGAGATGACGCGAGTACCTTGTGGGAGGCTATACCGATCATCACCATTAACTGATAACAAAATGATTTTTGGGGCGCTGTTTTCAGAGATGCAGGGTTTCTCTTAAAATATCTTTACAAACAATTGTCTGATTTTCACAATTC
Organism: Zanna intricata; assembly: GCA_010016005.3. Classification (NCBI taxonomy): domain Eukaryota; kingdom Metazoa; phylum Arthropoda; class Insecta; order Hemiptera; family Fulgoridae; genus Zanna; species Zanna intricata. The sequence continues at coordinate 6,970 of JAAAKQ030187452.1, read as the reverse complement.
AAACGGAGTATTTGTTATTAGGTTGAAGCATAACTTATGCTTGCATCAGGTACACTCTCAATCTTACAGATCAGATTATTTTAAATTTTATCTAAAAATGAAAAATTATTTAAATGAAAATTTATTTATTAAAACATTTAAATAATAAATAATCCGTTACAGTGCTGTACTTCTTGCGGGCCCCTAGGTGGCGAACTGCTAAATTCTCACGCTGTTTTCTTACAGCGAGCCGCTGTAAGATAAGAGCAAGATATTTCAGCAAGATAAGGCCAAGGTATTTTTTAGTAGAGATATTTTCAATAGAGTTATTATTGAAATTGAAGGCAAAATATTGTGAATAATTCATAATTAACGCCAACAAAAACTAGTGAAGATAAATTGATGAAAATTTGTATACATATTCTTCTTGGGGTGTAACTGCAGGATAATAAATGATTTTTTGAAATTCCGAATTTAAAGAGTTAAAATGGAGTACAATGAAATTTATTATATTTTTAATTTCTCGTTAATAAGTAAAGATATTTGCTTGATTTTTTGTATTGTATTCCTCATGTTATTTTCTAAAAAAAAAAATTTCTTGATTTTTTGAAATTCCAAATTACAAAGGTTAAAATTGATTTTTGAATTTTTTTTTAAACCCTGCTATTTTTTTATTCTTTCGGTAACAAATGAAGAAATCAACCTGATTTTTTGTAAATGTAATTTTTACCTGAATAAATCAATTTGTAGATTTTTGAAATTCGACCTTGAAAGAGGGTAAAGAAAGGTAAAAAAAAAATGTTGAACAATGATTGTAAATTTTTCCAATTACCAACTATACAAAACGAGATATTCAGTAGGTTTTAGATTTGGCTTGCAAATATTCTTGAGATAAATATTTAAAAACCATTTTCGGGTTTTTTGATTAACGATTTTTTTTAAGGGATGTGAAGGTATACATCTCTGTGGCTCGACCAACACAGCCATTACCACCGTTATTGTATTTGTGATTGGCTGTACCTGTCTACAGTTACTTGAGTGAAAAACATAAAATAAAAAGATTTACCGCTACGGGAAACGCATATACCATATAGCGCGGACTAAGCCAGCTAGTATAAGAATAAATAGCCTATGTCAGGAAAGTATAATAAATAACTTTGTTGTCAGCTTTTTTTAAATATAATTCTTTATTCGTATTCTTATGTACTTCGATATTCGCTTAATTAAGTAGCGTAATGAACGAATCCTTCAGCATAATTTTTCTGGCGTGTCCGGTTTTAAAATTTATTGAATTTGCAATTAGCATATATATTTATTTTTTAGATTCTTTATACTTTTTGTTAAATTTTAACTTATGGGGACTGTTTAATAATATAATAAATAACCATTTACTTTATATTAAGTAAAATTGTTGTAAACAGTTTTCAGCGACCAATTTATATTATAATATTAACTGAAAGTTTATTTGGTGTTTATGAAAAAGATTATATATTTCATTTATATATTCATACTGGTTTTCTCGGAATTTATAAAGTATAATTGTATTGTATTTTAAAAACTAAATTACAAAAACTATAATTATAAATCAGTAAATCTATTTATTTATCGTTTGATTTGAAATCAATAAAAATTGATTAATGTTAGTACTTTATGCTAATAATTATTGCGCTGCATCTCTGTTTAAATTCCAATTGAATATGCGCCTGTACAATTAACTCTATTGCTATTCGCAGAACTATAATCCTGCAAAATGAGATTCAGTACAACCATATATGTACATATATATATATATTTGTGAAGACCCTTCTGTGTCAAATAGCCGTGGAATGATTCTAATAATACCCCATCCTCGCGACCGTTGAAATTCATATGAACCAAGACCTGCCCCCTCCCTCTACAGCCATTTCAATTTATAGCCACCCTTTGTTTGGATCGTTCGTTTCACGCTGATAAACGCAAGACAAATTACTACTATACTGCAAAGCATGTTATCTATTCCTTCTAATAATAATACGGATTGAATTATAAATCTACTATTGAAGAAATTAATTATCAAACAAAATCAATTAAGATTATTTTATTTTAGGTAGTAATGATACTGTTGAACTAAATATGTTCTGAATTTTCTTTCCAAGTAACTAGTAATCTACGTGTTGTTTTTTTTTTTCAGTTTCACTAATTTGTAAAATTAATTAATTAATAATAAAGTGAAATTTAAAAATTTGTTTCTTATCATATATTTACTATACATTGTGAGAAAATGTTCAGTCTCATGCTTCTGTCTTTATGACTCCTTTGCTCCATTTAATCATTGATTTATAAATGATTTCCAATACGGTAATGTTTTATCCCGATTTATAAAATCAACTGGATTTTCGATCACTTACGTGAAATGATCCAGTTGATTTAAATTCCAGAAAATATTATGTCTATAACAGATTTTTTTAGGACAAAAAAAACAAGGCGTCAAATTATGTGGACGTGATTGGTGATCATTCAGTTTTTCTTTGGTGTACTATCCATTTAGATAAAATTTGATCGAGAAGGTAAACTCTAACTAGAAAAATAAAATGTGGAGGGGCCCTATCTTGCTACTACATTTAGAGGTGATTGAAGTCAAATACACAGTTATTTAATAGCTTTAAAATAATATCCCAATATATGATTCGCCTATTACACTTCGGATATAATAATAAGTTTTGGAGCTATCCCCATAGGGGAAGACCCTATGATCATGAGATCGTCTTTTGACAAGTTGGTCGCCACACCACCCCTCCGTTCATAGCCATGATGAGCTTTACCAGAAGTAGTCTTCTGGAATCACTAAACTTAATAACAGAACACAGTCATCGGTTTGGCTTCTGTCAGGATGCTACAGGTGCAAATACCTTGGCAGGCATTTCCATCAGTGTTTTTACACTTTTCCAACCACGACCATCTACCGCAACTTACCATCGTCAACTATCAAATTAAACGATTCGCGGAAGCGCGATGCTCGTGCCTTCCTATACCACAAAAACTCTTCCTTTATCTAACTTCGATGAGACTATGCGCTCAGGTAATTATATTATTAAGTCTTTAAACACCGAAAATACTATTCTCATATCAATAAAATAAATGTTGATTGTAACAACGACGTTTTGTCCTACAATTCAATTTACTCCATGATCTCTTAATTTACTTTGAAATTAAGATTCGCAGATTTAATAAGCCTCCAATGAAAGCATACCCTATTTCTCTCTACTTTGGTCCACTTTGACCTGTATGATCCCATACACATGAGTCCCGATACATTTTTTCTTCTTTTTTTGTGGATGTTAAGAAATTACTTTTATTGCATTTGAAAAGATTGACAAGTCTGATCGAGATTCAATTTTAGAATCTTCCGAATGGAAGGCAGTGATCTCTATACCCCCCCGCCCCCGAGGGGAAAACGCCCACCAAGTGGCATTACTGGTTGCCACATCATCCCTTCCGTTCTTAGCCTTGAAGGGCTTTACCGGCGGTCGTCTTTCAGCCTCGGTCTGATAACATCTACACTCATCAAACAATCTCGGGGAGATGCCGCCGATGCAAATGCCCCGAGGGACATTCACATCAGCAATTTGCCGCTAATTTTGCACGGTGTCCGATATCTTCTACGAAGACCACTCGCTTAGAAAAATTGCCACCTAAGAAATAACCACCTGTCCAGGTAACTTGCTTACGATTTCGCGGAAGTACGAAAACTCCGCGCTTGTATTGACCAACTATTTAAAAAAGATGCTATTCTACTCACTTACCAGCACGTCATGACAGCTTATAGAATGGAGCACATACACCAACCATAAATGTCCTCGAACCCCAGGTCTGTTCTGTTTGGGAGCTGAGTATAACCTCTAATCTCCCACCCCAGCCCCAACTTTGAGGTCCGCTTAGACGAACTACAAGTTGAAGGTACTCATTATAACAAGTAGCTCTCTTATGAAATATTCCTAAAAAAAATTTAACAGACTTCTTTGATTTGTGTTTTCTTCACTTATTGTAAATAGAAGTTAATTATTTAAATTAAAAAAAAAGTATTTATTTAATTTTTCTCTGTTTGGAAGAAAAACCTTCCAAAAGATCACTGCTTCAGTAGAACGTACGAATAATAGTATTTTTACTTTCCTGTCTATATAACAGCTATAAGCTATATAGAAGGGAAAATATGGCAATTGATCAAAATTGAGCATATCCGGTTTTCATCGAATCTTGATGAATTTACCCCGAAGGACCCCAGAAAACCAAAAAATGGCAACGTAATTTCTGCGACAAAATTTTTTTACGTATATATGTCTGTTGGCATGCAAATCGCCTCCTTATATCTTCAGAACTACTGGACAAATTTTCACGAATTAGGCTATAATATTTCTATAGTAGGAGCATTTATGCTATTAAATTTAAAATTCAAAAGGTCAGGTGGAGGGGGATACAAGGGGGGAAAACGAAATCGTCTCATGATTTTGCACTATAAAGGTTACATATTTTTTTTTTTTTTACAAATATGTGAATATTAATAACGTAAACAACTATTTTTAAAAACTTTTCTAGATTTCACCCCGTCACTAAAAATGGTTTTAATTTTGGAGGATTCGCCGGCCTTTTTGATTTTTAATTATGTTTTTAATCAAAAATGTTTATATTCATAGTTCTGACGATGCAGTGATTTCTGAAAAACTGCTGAATTTAAAAGATAAAAAAAGGAATAAGCTTTAAGTAACTGTAAATTTTTAATTTATTTCTTCTAAGTTAATTGGTTTAATTTCCATTTATTTAAAAATTATAATATATTTTTAGTTAAACTATTAGACAATAATTTGGATAATAGAATAATTTTGTACCACGTAATACAATGAAAAATCTGGCAAAGTAGGTTTTATGAATAAAAATCGGGTGGGGCTGTGTCGGGGCGCGTTTAACGCGAAACCTTGGATGAAGTTTCTCCGAGCTACAAACCGAAATGCTGCTTTATTTTCGCTAAGGAATTAGGTCTGAAGAATAGGAATGTTGTTGTGAGCTTTTTCCGGCTTTAAATGTCTGTCGGACCAAAGTCGATCAGAAACGCTGCAAGATCACAATTCTCCTGAATTACATCAATTAGACTGATGATATCCATCAGCCCGGGGACATTTTCGATAGATGTGATGTATAGGTGTTATCTTCATAGTTATATCCATTAGTTCGGGTACAATAGAGGTAGAGATGCTTGTACGTGAGGTGCTTATGGGTCTGTACGTGGTCCATAACTTCCATTTTTCAACCATATGCGTAATGTGTATTTCCGGATGGCTTTTGCGCGGGCTGAAGCTGACAAATTAATTTTTTTTACATGTGTACTTTAATTTTTACATATAAATATTGTCCAAAATACACATATTATTACTTAAATCGATCTATTTCGACAACCCTAAACACAGACTCAGGAATCACTGTCTTAAGTGTGAGCTACACTGAATGGAAATGAACAAGAGGGCCAATATTGGCTGATCTGCGTTGTGCCCCTTCCCGCCAACCCGCTCGCTAGTGACGCAAACTCAAAGTCGTATCGGCGAGCTCACCATGTAAGTTATAAAATGAAATCGAATTGAAGTCTCTGAGACTAATAGTTAAAGAGTTATTAAGGCAGGATGATATAGACTTTTTCTTTACGCTACAAATTTTTGTTCTGTTACCCGTATGTTTCGGTGTGATTATAAAGACGTTTCACGTGAAAAAAGTTGTTTATTTTACATTTCAGCCAACAAATTTGCTATGATAAATTTCCTCAAAAATGCATCTAAAGAAAATTAAAATTGTTTTTTTTTTTTCGCGATATAAATATATATTAAAAATTTGGTAACGAATTTTGAAAAAAAAAATAATGAACCAAAAATGTTTATTATCATAAATGTTTCAATCATAAATTTAATTTTAGTACCAATTTTGTAATATTCTTTGATATAATTAATAACATAGGACAGTTCAACCGGTATTTTGCCCAGAGGATAATTGTAAGTAAAGACGTTGAAGTAAAGTGAACCATTTTCTAGATTGTTTAAATGAGAATTTCCTCTCCCCCCTCCCTTTTTGGCCGAATAAACTGTGCGTATAAGTTACGATTATGAGTCTGAAAATTGATGGTGGTTGCTGTTATACAGACGCTCACCCTACGAAATTATCTCTATTTTATCCTGAACAAGGTCTTTGTGCCTTTTCCCTACAGATACTTTCATAATAATTTGCTTCGTCATCAATTCCGTTTCTTGTTTTTAACTTTATGTATACAAACGAATTCATTTATATACTAGTTAAATTGTTCCATTAAGAATAAATTAAAAGTCTTTTAGTGATTAATTTCGTATACGGTATTTTTTAATTTGATTTCTTACATAAGTTTAATTTTATATTGAATTGATTTTGTTAGTTATACATATTCAATTTAACTAATTTTAAATTACTTTTTGTTGCCTGATCCCCTGTATTTTCTTATCTTCCCGGCTATAGTTATACTGTATAGTTGTACAATATATAGTATACTAATCGGGTAACGTTTGCACATCAGATGATGTTTGCAGATTTCCATGACATATTTTAACCGAAAAACACAACTTTAGTATTGAAAAATTCAAGAAGGATTGTGTATACGATTTGTCGTCCTTGTTTTTTCTTGATATCTTCTGATTGGATCTACCGATACGATTGAAATTTGGCACAATAATTTCTTTATATGTCTGATGCTATTTAACGTTTAGAGTAAGAACATTCCATTCAAAACATGATCATAGGGGCAAAGTTTTCTTTTCGATCAGACGTGGTGGAAAATGTCCCTAAGCATGCCTCAGTTAACATACTAAAAGTCAAGAGCGTTACCAAAAGAAATTTTGAGCTATACGGGTGGATCTAGAAATAATTGCCCATTATACAGGGTGCGGCAGTCAATCGGGCGATTTTAAAAGCGTTATCAAGAGTGAATGATTAGATTTATTGACAT
>JAAAKQ030187430.1:0-12136 GCA_010016005.3 Zanna intricata | reverse complement strand
GCACTCTATGTAAGGCTGTATACGGGCGTATACAGTATAACCTTATTTATCAATTTTAAAGAAAATCGATCGACAGGATCCAGAGTTAAAAGACCAAATACAGGCCAACATGCATAGTAAATCCCAAAAAATTTTTTTGGGAATTTTGCAGCATTGGAGTAAGAGATATTTTATTCCACTTTTTAGATTATTTATAATTTATTAAATTCTTTTTGTTAATTTTTAAAATGTCTTCTGAAACTTAAAAAAGAACTAATTTTTTAGATTTCCTTTTTTACTACTCTATATACTTTTCCATAATAGCTATATCGGCTCTAGAAGATATCTCTACAATCGGGAAAGTAACATATATATATATATATATATATATACATGGAATTTGTGAAATAAGTACAATATTTCCAGAATAAACACGATAACAATAATAAAATTTACGGAAATTATTTAAGATAATTTAAAACAATCTGGAAGGCCTTATTGGTAAAATATTTGAGTACTTTATTTTTTAATTCCATTAAATAGGTTTATATACATAATATTATTCAATTATTATTTTGTGTTTATTAAAAAGAAAAAAAAAGAAAAAAAAATGATTTGGTTCAGAATCCACGTGTTTTACATAAATATAATAATGATTAAAATAAAACTGGGAAGTTTATTTTCTTATTGTTGAAAAAAAAAAATCAGTGAACATTACAAACAATTTTTCTGGGATGCAAAAAAACACTTTTGCAGACTTCTGGCTAAAGTTTTGTCATTAATATAATTGAAGAAAAAGATTAGATACTTAACAAATTGTTTATGTAAAATAATATCTGTCTCTTTTATATGAATAGAAGTAGCAGACAAGAAATCATCTTGCTCAACTTTTGAAAACAACTTGAGTTAAAGTAATGATGTTAATTCTAGTATAGACCTACATTAATCCAAACTCATCTTCCCCTATAACAAAAAGTTGCCAAAAGTTAAATTAAAAAAAAGTTTTCAAAACAATATTCGCACTTTTATAGAGTTCTGTTTTATACTACATTTATTTTGACAAGCACCGGATATACTTGAAATAAATAAACTAAACTTAACAAAACAAGACAGTATTTTTTAAGAAAGTAGTCCGTTTAATATTTTTATGATTAAAACCTTTCTCAAAGAGAAAGGTTTTATTAATACATTTAAAGTTTAAAAATTCTGAAAAATATTGGATCCCGTTCGTTATTCAACATCATTACTGTTAAACGATTTCTAAATTAACAAAGTCCCACTTAAGATAGCTTTTTAAAAAGCAATTATTTTTTATGAACTAATTTCATTTTTTTAAATAAAAGTGAAATAAGCTCTAAATTTTTAATTTTAATTATTCTTCCATTTTAAAAAGTGTAAAGGACCAAAGTAAATAAGATACAAGTAATTAATAAATAAATAAATAAACAACAAAGAAATTTTAGTGGTTACTCAATCCACGACTAATTTCTCTTGATTTTTATATTTATAATTTTATATTATTTACAAGTCAAATTCTGCTTTAATCTAGTTTCAAAAATTAATGTCGAAAATTTCAGTTAAAATCAATTTATAAGTAATGTTTCGAAGAATTGTGTTCTATTTTTAGCATTTCCAAAGTCAGGAAGCTTTTCTTTACTCGCAGTGTGTTCATCATCCGGCCTCGGCCGGATTCAGGCTAGACCGTGTTCAGTCCGTATCAATAAATCCTTCTTTGTTCTTCTTTCTTCCTGCCATTCCAGCTGTAAATAATTTACAAACCGTAAAATCCTTACTACTCGACTGGTCTGGAAGTAAAACACAGCTGAACTATTATTATTATAACATGAACACTAACGAGAAATGATGTCACAACTAATATAAAAATGATTCAATGTTAATCGCTGTTAAAGTTATGATACATAACGTAAAAGATCTGTTGTTCTTGCCTTCTTCGGTTCTACTTCCCTGTTGCTCTAATCCGGTGATTCTCAACCTGTTTAGCTTCACGATCCCCAGCCTACCGGGCTGGTCTTCTGGTTAGCGCGTGGACATCGCAAATCAGCTGATTTCAAAGTGAACAGTTCTAAGGTTCAAATCCAAGTATAGGTAGTTATTTTTATACGGATTTGAATACTAAATCGTGGATACCATGTTCTTTGGTGGTTGGATTTCAATTAACCACACTTCTCAGGAGCGGTCGACCTGAGATTGTACAAGACTACACCTCATTCACATTCACATATATCATTCTCATTCATCATCTGAAGCAATACCTTACGGTAGTTCCGGAGGCTAAACAGAAAAAAGAACTCCATGATCCCCAAAAAATAAAAAAAAATATATAACGAAAATTTCACGACCTCTCCAACCCCAATCCAATGAAACCTAGTTAAAACTATTTAGCAGCGTTGCTAGCGACAGTATGAAAAAGCATGTATAAAGTGTACAAACAAGATAAATTTATAGGTTCCAACTTTACGTGTATTTATTCCTTGTGCTTTTGTCTGCTTACAGACCATCTGTATCGTTAACTTTCCGAAACTATAAACTAAATGGTTATTAAAATTTTGTCAAAGAATGTTCCCATTCTCTTTTCCAATATTGCTTTATATTGACAGCTCTTTTTATTCATCTCAGCGACCTGGATAAAAACCTTTTGACGTTTTCCTTTAACTAGAGTCACTAATCAACATTTATGACAAATTTATAACTTGTAGCAAGTTATCTTTTTCTCCAGCATTGTTCTAATTTAGTGAGAAATGAGTGGTTTTATTAATATGTGTGATGATAATACAAGTATAAAATACATATATATATATTTTTAAAAACATTGAAATAAAAATTATGAAAAATCAAAACAAAATACGTTTTGTATCTATTAATTTATATATGGATTTATCAATTTTTTTTTAAATTAGTAAATTTGTTTTTAAAAGCTAAGAGCTGCCCTTAAAAAACAAGTAAAAGCTACCCTTACAAAACGAAAAGAAATATAAAATTTGGAAAGAATGATGATAATCTTAATTCATGAAAGAACCAACTACTTAAAAATACAAAACACTTTTTAACTCATTACAATTTTTTTTTTTTTGTGTTTTTTCTAATAAAACAGAAATTATCTTGTTCCAAGCCCCTGAGAAGCAAGTCTATATATAAAATAATTTGGGTGATTACAATAAATCAATCATTTGTAGGAATAATGAGATAATTGGCTGGTTTTAAATTATACATATGTATGTGTAATGTTTTATGTGAAAACATTACAAATTATAAAAATGCTGATAAATTCTTTTATTAAATTTTGACAATATTATAAATGATCATTACTTTTTTTCATCAATTTATGTATTCTGTTAATTATATAAAAAATTTAATGTAAAATCCATAATTATCCAATTTCAGCTCAGGGTTATTATTAAATTAATAGATTGGCAGCGGAAAGTTATATAGATAATGCATACATGAACAGAAAATCACAAATATTTTAATGATAGACAGTTAAAACATGTTATAATGATACGAATTAGAGTTTGAAAATTTATTTTAACAAACTTTAATGTTAAAGTAGGTAAATAAGTAACTAACTTAATTAATAACTTACAAACTAACCCGGGCTCACTATCCATTCGTTGCCTACCATGTAGGGGGTATATTATAATCTATTTTTTAGGTGAAATTTGGTCGAAATTCAAATATCATGGCCTTCAGAAATTTCTTAAAAATCAGATATCACATTCTTATACGAAGACAGCGATTTATGCAAGGTGGGACAAAAAAGTAGTGATAGATAATGGAACAGACAGACTTGAACTCATTCTTACATTGCATCAAATATATATGATTCAATGTAAACTACATCTACCACAACCAGCTTTACCTCGTCTGCTACGAGATAGTCCAATTTCGGACTGCCATGTAATATTAAATAAGAGAATTTATGTTCCACATGGATCGGTTTTTGTTCATAATATACTTTTAAATCTACATATATCAAGCTCTTCATCATTTTATTTAGATTTCAAATTTTTATATCAGTTCAAATACCAGGTTTATCTATCTTTTTTTTTGTTTAGCCTCCGGAATCACCAGAGTATTATTTCGGAAAATGAATGAAGATGATATGTATGAATGTAAATGGGAGTGTAGTCTTACACAGTCTCAGGTCAACCACTCCTGAAATATGTGATTAATTGAAACCCAACCACCAAACAATACTGGTCCACGATCTTGTATTCAAATTCTATAGAATGAACTGTCTTTACTAGGATTTGAATCTTAGAACTCTGGAGTTTGAAATCAGCAGATTTGCGATGATGAGTCCACCATTAGACCAACCCGATGCGTACCAATTTATGTCAAGACGCGGCCTGTAAAATCGCGGAATGCACTTATTTGCACAAAAAAAGTCATAAACATTTTAAAAGTAATTTTATCAAACTGATACGTCGTAGTAGTGACAACCAAGGTTTATCCAAATAATAAGTTAAATAATACATTTTTATCACCGCTTACTTTTATTAAGCTATCTAAATTTTATTTTTAAGAAAATTTCTCAAAAAACCATGTTTTTTTCTCTTTTCAGTAAAAAATCCCAATTAAAAGAAAACTGATTGTGGCACGCATGTGTTGTTTGATATATATTATGTAGAAAAAAATTAATGATTCTAACAGATTTAAAATTTTAATTAAATTTTTTCTACAATTTGTTCTTGACAACACGGGAGATTCACTTACAAGTTATGTGCAGTTATAGTAGGGTATTTAAAACATGAAATAAATTTAATTTTTATATTTTGATTAATTCACATGTACAGTAAAAGTTAAACTGCATCACAGACACCATAAACAGCTTGACTGAAAAATATTACTATTATTGCAAAGGTACTAGCAGCACTGAACATTACTGATTTCTATATTATTGCTCAAGTATACTATATCATACTTCTGCACAAGTGACGAGTTTTATGTCACAAGTTTTATTAACTTTGTAATAGCCACACTACAGTGAATGTTGTAATCATTTACAAGTTATTCGCATAAAAAATACGTGAATAGCAATATTATTAATATATTTTTACAACTAAGGTCTTGAAAGTTTAATATTTACTTTTTTTAAATTAAACAAATAATTTTCATTGGATTTCAGCAAAATTTATTTTCTTTCCCAGTTACATTTAAAAATAAATTCTCATTTTAATATAGCAAATTTAATGTTATTGAATGAAATTTATCAACATTTCAGAAATAGATTCTTTTAAACATCTATGGTTTATTTTATTTTGATTGAATCAGTAATGATAAACGGGAATCAGAAAAACATTTCAATATGCTACCATATGTTTTACAACCATGTAACATTCTTTATAGTGAAATACCACTGTATATGACTGTAATCGATTTATAAGATATATTGAAGGGCTATCTACATTATTACGGTAAGAGTTTATGGCTTGGTAATAATTCAGATAACAATATTTTATCGTAACGTATGCATTAATCGTATTCATCTATTTCGAACAGATATTGAACACGTCAGATTTATTCCAGAAATTTAAACCGCATGTGCAAAAATAGGTAAATCTGACGTGTTTCATCAACTTTTTATGGTATAATAGTAATCCAAATGGAACGATGAAAATTAATACCTAAAATAGCTTTAAACAACAGTAATTAAAAAAAGAAAAATATTTATTAAATCGTTAGGAATGAATGATAAAGGAAATTTTATTCGCTGGGATATTTTACACTTGTATTATTACAAATAAAAACTTTTTATTAAAGTACATTTATTTATAAGTGATTGGGTTATTATTTAAATCTTTGCGTTTTTTTAAAATAATTTTATGATAATATATTGTAAAAAGTTTTGGTTTTAATTATTTTTTTGTTTTTTTTTTACTTTTAAATCAACATATACTTAAAATGCTAGACAATCAAATAAATTTCAGTTAATGTTTATGTATATATATATATATGTATGTATATGACGTTTTATAACCAATCATTTTAGGTCGAAAGATTTTTAAATACAAAGATAGAATTGTAATTCTCAAAAACAAAAATTCTTCATTCTCAAAAATAATAAGCATTTTTTTCTGAAGGTACTAACAAATGTGGAAAGCGTAGTAATTCCCCCTCCCTTCCACCATGAACAGCATGTACTGTGTTTCACAGTACAATATCGAGTCCAACCCACCGGGCTGGTCCAGTGGTTAACGTAACATCGCAATTCAGCTGATTCAGATGTCAAGAGTTCTAAGATTCAAATCCTAGTAAGGTAGTTAATTTTATACAAATTTTAATACTAGATCGTGGGTACTGTTGTTCTTTGTTGTTTGGGTTTCAATTAACCACACTTTCAAGAGTGGTCGACCTGCGATTGTACAAGACTACACTTCATTCACATTCATACATACCATCCTCATTCATCCTCTGAAGTAATACCTTATGGTAGTTCCGAAGGCTAAATGGAAAAAGAGAGAGCATATTAAGCCCAATGAGGTTAAGTAGTATTCAGCTTTATAAGTGAAACCTCTATTCGGTTGCCCATAACCGAATAAAGAACCATAACCATAAAGAACTGGTTGTACAAATTATACATGCACTTATTCTCAGAGCATATTTCATACTTACTTTCTCAATGTTAATTTCTTCCCCCATTTTTTTTATTTCCGATTATCTTTTGACTTATTAAATATAGATGGAATTATATTTTCGAGTTTAAAGTGTATGAATTTTGCGCACAAGCTATAATAGAAGTTTTTTATTATTGTGGAATTTCGATGTGAAGTTCCTTTCAAGTGTTTGTGTTTAATCAAATTCATTTAAGATCTCTATATGATAACCAGTTCTACGTAAAATTTAGAACAAAAAAATTTGTGTGTTATTATTTTTAATAAAACTTAAGTTTTTATCAGCTGAAAATCAGAGTTATCATTCTTGTTAATTTTTCATTATCTGCTTGAAGGTTCATTCGATGCATTCATAGTTATCAAAAATATAATACAATAATTATAATATTTAAATAAAGTATAGTAGGTTATAAATTTAATGTAACCTTTATTTAATATATATATAGTTTTAGTAGGAGTGGAAAGTAATTCCACTCTTTTTTAATGGATTCCTCTCTCTAAAAGAAAAAAAAAAAAAAAATTATTTGCCTATGTTAACAATTATTCATCTCCATTAGATTGTTCATCTCCAAAAGATTGTTTTAAGAATTAAACAAGTTATTTCTCCGAAAGTAACGAAGATTACCTTAAAGAAAAACAGAACTGACCTTACACGTGTAGAAAGAAACAAACATTTAATAATATAGAACATTCTACAAATTCTGACTTGAAAATTAAAAGTTAATTCAAATAAATAGGCTATCTAATTGTAAAATAAAGGAGAAGATTTTTAATTAAAGATAAAAATTAATATTCAACCTATAATGGAATTCAAATATGCTTCTTACGAATGATAACAGAAATTATAATATTTAATTGATGCTCAAGAAAAATGACAAAAGTTAATTAGAAAATAAAAGCCATTAACTTTTTGTACGTGACTGGTCTAGTGGTTAACGCGATATCGCGAATCGGCTGATTTCAAAGTCGAGAGTTCTAAGGTTCAAATCCTAGTAAATGTAGTTATTTTTATATGGATTTGAAGACTAGATCGTGGATACCGGTGTTCTTTAGTGGTTGGATTTCAATTAACCACACTTCTCAGGAGTGATCGACCTGAGATTGTACAAGACCAGCCCTTCACTTCAGCTCACACTTCATTCACATTCTTACACATCATCCTCAATTATCCTCTGAGGTAATACCTTACGGTAGTTCCGGAGACTAAACAGATAAAGAGAGAGAAAAATGTAATATATAATAAAAAAGCATAGCTCTAACAAATCCGTGCATATTGTTTGTGAATACATATAACATACAATTTAGAGTGCAATATTTGAAAAAATAAGCCCATTTTATTATGTTACCTGTGTATTTGTAATATACGTTGTCCAGCGATGGTAACAGATGTAATCATTTTATATTTTTTGTGTTCTATTAATGATAAGCATTTTTATAAAAATTAAAAATTCAAAAAACAATATATATTTAATCAAAGACCGAATTTCTTCGGTCTTTGAAGAAAAGAATTTGGATTTAAAGTAATTTAAATAAAATTTATATGGATTATACTACATTAAAGTGTTTAGCTAAAACGTCTGAAAGACTCATCTCAATGGTGAATCCAATAGAGTAGCATTAAAAATAAAAACTATTTTGACAGTTAGAGGATGAGTAATAGTACAACTGCCACGCCTGGATGAAAATCTGTTGCAACATTTAAATCCTTTTGACAGTGTCCAGAGTAAAAAAACATGCTGTTTGCCAAGACGATAGAGCTATTATAAAAATGTGTCATCAGGATAGTTAATTAATTGTGTGCAAGAAATCACATAATTTATTTCTTAATACCGTTATTACTGTGGTTATACTTCAGATTTCATTCGTATTGCAATTAATTTCACCCTATTAATAAACTTTTATTTCATTATATTGAAAGATTTATTTTTCTCTACAAAAATATTGATGGAGTAACAGCATATATTCCTGCTATAGAGTTCTTATAAGATTTTTATCAAGCTGCTGTCACTGTATTAATTATCATTGCTAATCAGTCAGTTTTTAAAATTGTACATACAATAAAACTTTCTATGTAGCTACTTTGCAATTTCAGACACCAATCTAGTTTTAATAACACTGCAATTTTAATTAATTAAAATTATAGTATATACTAAATATTCCCTGGATATAGTGTAGTATGTGCTTAAATATTTGCTGGATATAGTATAGTATAATGCTTAAACATTCGCTAATAGGATGAGATGGATGTGTGGAGAACTCTATGATACGGCTGCGGTGTGGGAGGGTGTAGGCATTGATCTCGCTCCCAAAAGCGGTCCAAAGCAGAGCGAGATAGGGTATGTTTTCATAAGAGGCTTATTAGATTTGTGAATATCTTTCTTGATTTTTAAGTAAAACAAGAGGACTTTGAGTAAATTAAGTCAAAGGAAAAAACTTGCTTGTTGTTGCGATCAACACTTGTTGGTATGAGAATAAGCTTCTTGGTGTTTAAAGACTCGATCAAGTATTGATCTGAGTGCGTAGTTTAATTGAAGTTGGATATAGGAAGATATTTGTGTGAAACCTTCGGTGTTAGAGGAAGCCGCGGGAATCACGCTTCGCGAATCTGTTAATTTGATAGTTGAGAGTTGTATGTTAAGGTAAGTGGTCGTCGTTGGAAGAGGCCACACTAAAACGGTAGTAGATTGTATATACATTTACGGAAATGTCTCCCGAAACATTTACATCGGTGGCAACCTGACAAAGGCCAAACTGATATGTTATCAAGTTTAGAGCGTCTAAAAAACAACCTCCGGTAAGGCTCATCAGGGCTTGGAACGGGGAGGATAATGCAGTAAAGAATTTTGAGGTCTAATAAAATTACTCAATTAAATGTTTCTTCCGAATCCATTGTTTTTTTTTACACTGTTATTTGATTTTTGAAAACTTAATATTATGTAAAAAATATGAAGTGTACAGAATATAGTTATAGAAGATAGAATATAGTTAGAGAAGTTACAGAATATAGTTCATTTCAAAAAATTTCTTTACCCTTGAAACAACTCATTTTTTATAGCCACCAAAAATTATCAGAATTTTTTTTCTATTTCTCCTTCAATTAGTTTAGGGCAATTTTTGACTCAAACTCCATTCCAGTAATCAGGATTTTACTTTCTCATGTAGAAAATTATTAGAAGAATTGGCAACTTGCCCTACATAAATAAATGTTATAAATATATAAATTTGTAATTTAAAAAAAAATATTTGAATGAATACAGCCAAGAATTTTGTTTTCTATGATTTTTTTGTTTCATTCAGAATACCAATAACAGAGGATTTTTGTCTGTCGTTTCTACCAATTACCTTTTCAGTTTATTTTACTACTTATTAAATAGAATAAAATAAATTTAATGTATTGAAATAATATCATTACAGAGATATACGTTACCAATTTACTCGGATTACTTTAAGAATCATCAGATTTTTTTCCGCAAGCGAGTACGTTGATTATTTCTATTCCACTGGATGCGTGTAAAGTACACAAAGTTTAGTGTTATACAGAAAAAATTGACTTGACTTTGCCGTAAGATCAGAGTTTGATAGAGCTCTAAAAGTTTCAACAAGGACGTATAAATATTATGGAGTGTAGTTTTTAATAACTGAAAAATATATACAGATAATAATTCAGGAAAGAAAGGAATAAACCCTTTTAAAGTTTATGTATTAAATTTAAAAAGAACTGTGAATTTAGTATATTTAGAAGTACCGCACGAACTGATAATTAAGGATAATAATTCTTAACCACTAACATTTTAAAAAAGTAGACTGAAAATTAAAAGAAGGAAATAAAAACTATAACACATAAAAATCTTATTTATATGAGTCACGATTTTTTAGTACTTCCTCACACCCAGAATCCTCTATTAGTTTCAATCTCAAATATCCTGAAAGTTTTAATTATTTGTTCGAGTGACTATAACTCTACTTAGAAAAACGTAAAACTTATTTATTTTACGTTTATTTAAGGTTAGAAATTAAAAAAAAATATTAATATTGTCTATTCTTCTACTGGTGAAATATGTTTATTAATCCTTTTCTGCTTTGAAGCAAGTAAACATAATAATTAGATTAATTAAATATTATATCCAGAAAAAATCTAAAAAAAGAAGAATCATTAATTACTCATGTTTCAGATAAAATTCAGCTCTTTAAGTAATATTTTTAATATAATCGCTTAACGTATATTTAATTAGTTTTTGAGTTTACTTATTTCTTTGTTTCATATGCATTGAAAAATAAAAGAACCAAATAAAAAATTAAACATAAAAATCGTATTTTTTTAAGATACGATTTTCTAACACTTCCTCACCAACTAAATCCCTCCCCACAATTAGTTTCGACTTAGTATAGAATTATAGACAAAAGTTCAATTACAGCTACTCAACTCCTTTAGTTTATTTTTTTTTGTGATATGAAATGTTGCATGTAAAAAAAAAGACAACCCTGACCAGGGTTCTATCATCATTCATTAGTATCATCTTCGTATTTCACCAAAGATTCTATGTCTGCGCCATCAAGATCTACCAGTTTATCGTTATTGAAACAGAATTACACAAAACATATAAAAATTTTTGGTATTATTCCTTGGAAATTAAATTTAAATTATAATGTAGTTGTGAAAGTTTAATGAATGCATTTCAAAACTGAACATTTTTGCACTGTCATTCGTAATTAAATTCTAAAACAAAATTTTTCTTTTGAAATGTAAATTATTATTTTTACAAAAAAAAACATAATGTAATTATAATAAATCACATCCAGTTATAAAAAAAAATCCTTGAAATAAACAAAAATAGCTGGCAGATATTTCCGCGTTGTATTACCAGGTAGATATTACTATATTGTATTCTCCAGTGCAATAATGCAATAAGCGTTAAAATACCAATATGTTATTTTTTTAAATACGATGTATCGTAAAAAAAAATCAAATATTTAAAAGTAAATATATAGAATTGATTAATATGATAACACTTTAGTTAGAACTATTTTAATTGAACTTCTGAAATTTATTAAGCAATGCTGTGAATTTCACACAGTGAGTTTCGCACTAACCAGATGAAGCTTTATTTTTCTGTTTAGCTTCAGGAACTACCGTAAGGACTACTTCAGAGGATGAATGAGGATGATACCGTATTACTTCGAATTTAAGACGCACTTTTTTTCACGATTCAACGTCTAAAATAATGGATGCGTCTTAAATTCGAGGTACTTTCTTCATTGACCACATGTATTATCGTAAAACTACCTATTATACGAACTAAAATGTCTTAATATACGTACAATAGTAGTAGTCTTATTGTATTTGCTACATTATGCAATCGACATACTACACTGTCCTTCTATTCATATATGAATCATCTTTCATGGAATTGAATAATGATGTTTATAAAAGTGATGACTAAACACTTCTAAACCTGTTCCCATTTCCTGTCACAGTCGTCGCTTGTCATCGTCAGACAGTGTTGCTCTCCCAAACATTGCAGTTG
>JAAAKQ030187419.1:0-12137 GCA_010016005.3 Zanna intricata | reverse complement strand
TCTCATTCTTTCTCTCACTCTCCCCTCTCCGTACTACAGCTCGATTGCCTGTATGTAATACACTCGTATTGCTGTGTTAGAGCATTCTGTGACGGCAAACTGAACTTTATTCTCCATGCTTAACATACATCCATACCCCGCTAAAAGAAGTAATAACTTCAAAAAAATTGAAACTTTGGAAATGTTATCTCTTTCATAAAAATTAGATTGGTTGATGGGAATATAAAATGAACAGTTTTTAAGACAATTTGCAGAAGAGAGACGTTATTAACAGAATCTTATAAGATTCTGTTAAGAGATCAAGGGCAGTAAGCTATATATATTAAAGTCATACAGATTTAACATTTCCAATTCAAAAAGGAAATGTAGAGTAATAAAATGAGTAAAGTAAGGAATATTATAAAACATAACTGAGAATGTAGGACAAGGTGGGTAAGGACGGAGATAAGGGAATGTTACAGAGTAGATAGGAATGTCATAAAAGTATTTAAATTGAATACAAAAAAATTATGCTTCTCTTTTCACCTTATTTTTTTTCCTTATTCTTATTTAAGTTGTTTACTCCTTTTCACTGTTCCTTAAATATAATTTAACAAAGAATACTTAAATAAAAAACTGTTCAAATAAAATTTAAACATAATTTGATTTTATTTCAGTAATACAACTCACTTTTAAGATTTATTGGATATAATAAATTTCTTGAACAAGGTTCCACTGGTATATTTTAAGAAAATAATTAAGAGAAAATAATAAATGATATATTCACCTTATCAGGAACTAAGTGTTAAGTCCTCGAGATCTTTCGGTTTTTTCAAATAATAATCAGGAGTAAAAATATTAAAATTAAGTCAAAAGTTAAAATGCAGTATATTGTTAACATGCAGTTATTACAGCATACATATTTTTAACAGTAGACTATTAAGCAAACAGTCACAACTTACATATTTGAACTTCTAACTTAATTATATTTTAAATCCTGATGATGGTTTGAAAAAGAATCATCAAAAAGATCTTGAGGACTTAACACTTATTTGCTGGTAAGGTGGATAAGTCACTTATTAATTACTTTTAATTATTTTATTGGGTAAAATAGAATTTATTTTTGTCTACGATCAATTGACAAATAATTACTGTTTGGCTTATACAAAGCACAACCATCAAAATCTTCCTTTATAAAATTTGAACTGAGTACCTAACTCCTCTGCATTTTACTGAGTGAACTCGTCCAACATCTGGCTATCATGCCAATAAGTAGATTACTTCAGTAGCCATAAAAAAGTGATTAGAATGCTCAGCGCATAGTTGGTGTATTTTCACAAGAAAACTTATTTTTATTTTGATTGATACTTCAGTATGCAATCAGTAACTGCAATGCAAGAATTGTTTCTCCATAAGTACCAAGATAAACTAGATGCTAACAAGATATCAATATTGAGGTCAATGACTAAATTCAGGCAAACAGGATATGTTAATGATAAGAACACAAAAGATATGTTATACGTAGTCGTTAACTGGTGGTACAATATAAAAATAAGTATACATTTATATGTTATACATTTAATTATAATACTCAGTCATGATGCATACTACAATGGAAGAGTGTCATGTTCACTCATCCATTATAACTCTTTTTTTCTAATAAAATAAAAATACTTTTTTACACTTATGTTTTATAAAAACGAATTATAAAATCAAAAAGTTAACCAACAAACATTTTACTCAATACTAACTTAACCTTTCAAAAAGATGGCTTAACAACTGTTCAGTCAGTTTTAGTTTTAGATGTATCTTATGAGTTATGAAAACTAACTACATCCACATTATTGGTGCCTTTTTTACTAGTATTAGACTTACTGTTAAACTTGGTACTATTAAAACAATTTTCTTTTTAATTTCAGGATTGAACTGTGTAAAATTAGTTATTATTTTTATTTTTTAATAGATATTTTCTTTTTTTATCAACATTCTACCATTCTCAAGAGATATGCTGTATGAATTTGGTCTATCATTAATGTCAGCCATTTTATTCTTACAATTAAAAATTGTAAGAATTAACATTAATATCCTTAACATTAACATTAATACCTAGTGAGAGTCTGCTCAGGGCTTTGGCAACCCTGTCATAATGCAATTTTTGAAGGTGAGCTCTACTGTAAAATTTTTTTTTAAATTTACCCTGTTGCTCAAGTGAGACGAATTTGGAAGTAAGGGTTCTCATTTCTCTTCCATACAGTAACTTAGAGGAAAATTTTGAATTAAAGTGAGAAATTGGTGTAGTTCTTAATTCTTTTATATTCATAATCACATTCTTGGGAGTCTTAATAGAATGTCACATAATGACTACGTAAAACTTCTTTCAAGTGGCTTATGATCAATTTAAACAATTGCAGTTTTCCCATATATATATATATATATATATATGGGAAGATATATATCAGTATATATATATATATACTGATGGATTCTAATACACCCATGTACAATAGCTAACATCTCCCCTTCCCTAATTTGAGCATGTAACTTTTGTGTATCAGAAAGTGATTTGGAAGCATACACTACATCTTGTAAAATAACGGCTCCACAGAATCTTTAAAAGCATCAAGATCAAGCATCATAGATAAAGCATAAGATTTATTTGGGTCATAAAACTGTAAAACTGGATGAAATATTGTTTTTAATTAAACCGAAAGTTTGATCATGTTCATGGATCCACCCCCAAACTGTATTGTTCTTAATTGATTTTCCTAAAGGGCTACTGATTTTCAAAATATGTTGAATAAATTTAGATACCAAGCCTAAAAAAGTAAAATACAATCTGTTTTTTTCTGTTACAAAACAGGTGCTACTGTGTTTGGATTACGTATGTTACCATACTTAGAAAATACACACTTTCATTTAATCCAAATATACTTTTACTGATGTTAAATTTAATGCTGCTTTGCTGTGCTTTGTTAAAACTAACCTTACTAGGATTGTGCTCCTCCTCATTCACAACCAATAATTAAATCATTGATAAATGTTTCACAACCTTCAATCAATTCAAATACTTGTTTATAATGCTTGTGAAACACCTCAGGTGCATAAGCTATACCATATGGTAATCTAAAAAAAAAACAGTACTTAAAAGAGGTATAAAAAGTAAATAATTTCAAACTTTCAGCCTGTTCAGCCTAACAGTTTAACCTGATAGAAAACTGAAGTAACATCCAACACAATAAATATTCTAGCAATTCTCATATGCACTACAATTTCTCAGACTTTTTTTCATCGAAGGAGGGAGAGATCTGCAATCAAACAATCACAGCTTGTACTATGGATAGTGTGGGTTTCCCAACTGGGGATCCAGTAAAACCCCTCCTCCTTAGTACAAAATGCCCTGATACCTGCCTATTTGGCATTACTTTGGGCATGCTGTTTTCATAGTAGGCTTCTCAGAATGGATAAAGGAGTCCTGCTCCCCTCACCAATAGTGGTGATCCCATGAGGCCCCCAACTATCTTCCTGTATAGGCTGTCTCCTTCCTGAACAGCTACATCCACTCTGATGTAAGTTCTTATGCCTCCATGCCTCCATTTGCATTAATCTTTTGAACCAGTTTGCACAAAGGTCCCATCCTGCCGCGCTTTTTAACATGATACCCATTACTCCTTCTGAGTTCACAAACTTGTTCCACTTGGTCTGTCAGCCTCCCACCTTGGACACTCAAAAAAGGTGTGCCTAATTGTATCATCTTTTCCACACTATCTGTACTCAGCTGTGGGGGGTCTTCATTTTTACTGAAGAGGTAATCAGTGAATGACCCATAATCAGTAAGTCATTGAGTCATCCAGTGATCCCCCTCCCCATGCTTTCTCTCAACCCAGCTCTTGATATCTGGCACTAACACATGTGTTCACCTCCCAACAGAGGCTTGGTCCCACCTGTTTTGCCACTTCCTCAACAAGGCTTCTGCTTTACTCTTGCCTTCACTTCTCTCTTGGATAAGAAGACTCATCAATGACAAACCAGCTATCACAAACACAGTCTCTAATGATGCAGTGCGTTATGTTCAGACCACCTGCAATGCCACTCTTTGCAATTCTTCTAATTTTTTCCGGTAGCATTGCAACCCAGTACTCAAAAAACAATCTGCTATGATTTTAGTTGAAATTACAATGCCAAACTGCACTGTACTATTGAAAATTACAAGAGTGATGGACTGTATATGAGTATAAAAAAAATATTGTATAATGTAAACTTGAATATCCATAATATATTGTAACTATTGAGAAGTTTTCTTCCTGTAATTTAAAATTTTCTGGCTATGTAGTTACAGAGCTACAGAATATTATAGCTATAGAATATATTGTTTAATGGAAAGTATGCCGACATGGTCAAATTTTTCATGTCAGGAATTTTTCAAGAAAAGTAGTGAATTTGCATTAAGCATTCTTAAATTTTTTAATCATTCTTTTATTTAATTTTACCAATCTGTCAAATGTGACTTTGGCAATTGTCATTTAATCCTTACTTCATAACCTTTAACCTTTTAATCTCTCGGATAATATCCTTGAGGTAATCCAAACATTATGGAATTATCAAGCACTAAGGGGTGTGGTTTCCTCTTACTTGGGAACAAATTTAGCTTATTCTACTTAGATAACTGTAATGTATTGAGGTCATAATTAGGTCTTAGGCATTTGAAAATAATTTAATTTCATTGAAAAGGATAAAAATAGATGGTGTACTGAACGAGTAAATAATGTTAATTTTTCACTATCAATCACTATGGCAGAATGGTAGCAAACCATCTTTCAAGGAAGGTTCTGGATTTTAATTGTAAGGTTTGGCATATACTATAAATATGATTATTTTTTTTTCAAACAAAGTGTACTGTTTATGTAGTACATTAATCATTAAAGAAAAATAAAAATAAAAATTCCAAATTTCTAGAAAACAGGAATTTTGGATTTTGATTATCTGCAACCATTACTCTCCTAACAAATTTTCTTTTTATGGTTCAATGACTAGAAAGGTTGATATCTGAAATCATAAGCATAAAACAGGTCACAAGTTTATTAACACAACCAGTTTTACGGGAACTTTCAGTTACAAATCATCTGACATTAAACACCGTAAAAACTTTAATCAAGGATTTCAATAAAACAGTATATAAGCAGTAACAATAGGGACAATTTAAAATAGAATAAATAACTTCTAAATACAAACTCATATGTTAAAAATTATTGTTATATATATTAAAAATTAAATATTTTTAATTAATTATATTATATTTATTATTATTATTATATGTATTAATAATTATATTTTTATTAATTATTAAAAATTGTTATATATATTAAAAATTATTATTATATCATTGTTGAAAATTATTTCACTTGAGTCATTCAAGAAACAATATTTCTTCAATTTTCATGGTAGGATTTTTGGATCAACAATTATATCAGATGATTTATTTTCTTAATTATTTCCTTAGTTTTTTAATTCTCTTGATATTTTTAATTGATTCATTATCACCTCTAAAGAATTTGTATGTTTATAAACTGTTATTTTACAGTATAATAGACTCATCTAAAGTTTTTTAAACATTTTCATGTAAGAGTGCTTAATCTCTTTTTTTACATGAAATCTGATCCAAAACGTTTTATCATACATAAAAAATAATATATTTCAGAATTTTAATATAATTAAACACCTTACTCACTTGACTGAGAAATTCAAATTTTCTAATTTATAGTCTAATATGGTAAACTATAAGGCAAAAAATGTGCTAATTATTACAGTTGAACAAATTGGCAAAAACTTAATTTCCTGAATTGGAATGGTTATCTATGTATACAAATTAACATTTTTATTAAAATAAAAATGAAGTAAATCTTTAAAACTCACTGACATTTCAGTATCAAAAATTGAAAAAACTGGCCAAGATATGTTCTTGTATAAACTGTCCTGAAGAATTTCGTATAAAATTGTTAAATGTCAAACGAGCAAAAACAAACAAATTACAAATACTATAATTTAATACTATAATTTTCAATACTATAATTTTTAGTTGAAATAATCTTATAAATTCTAATTTAATATCATACGTTTCACCTATCTTTAATATGCATTTCAACCTTCATTAATTAAATTGTAATTAAATTTCCTAATTCCTCCTTACAACTGAAATTTTTATAACTACGTCACTTTTTTCTTTTTAGTTCTTTAATCAAATAAAAGGTTTGAAAAAAAAATTATTTTGGTCCAGATTTTGAAATATAATTTATATTAAAAATCTGTTTAACTTCTTTTGTGTTATTGCAGAATATGCAATATTCTGCATATATTACATAAACAAATATATATTCTACATATATTTGCATATATTCTGCATATATTGCAGAATATGTTTTTCCTTGCAACTTTATTAGGGAATAAACTATAAATATTGAAGTATTTTTTTCTTTTTATTCTAACGTATTGCAGTAACTATTTTATTAACATATCTTTTATTCATTTCTGGGTTTTTAAAATTTTGCTAAAACTTTTCACTGTTTCTTAACACACAACTGAATAATCTATTTCTGAAATTGATTGCACTTAATATTTTGAGTATAATTATTTTAAAGAACAGTTTAGGTCTAAATAGTGGTTATTTAGGCCTTTTACTATGGTTATTTATGTTACTACTGTACTTAAATTTTTATTAATGAAAAGTAAAATTACTTAGTAGTAATTTTTATTAATGAAAATAAAGTTATTATCATTATTTTAATAGTATTTTCTTCTTTTATTATTTTTATCATCATTTTTTTATATAATACTAATATTCATGGCAGTTGATGCTGATTCAGCTGAATTCTTTGTTTTTTTTATATATGGTATGAAATTTTTTCTCCTCATCAAAATAAAAAAAATTCCATCAAATCTGGCTACCAAGGAGATTACCGAGGGCTTTGCTCTAGATAGAGTAATATTTAGGAGGAAAATTACATGAAAGATTAAAATGTGTTTATACTGGTAAAGAATTATGTAAAAACATTATTCTACTCTGAGCAAAATTTTGAGGTATGGAAGTCAGAGTAAAAAACTTGGTTAAATGTTTAAAGGAGGTTAATGTTTTAATCATTAAAGGTTAAATAGAAGTCACATCTTCTCTGAAACTTTTAATTAAAAATTATCTGACATTAACCACATTAAATCTTTAATCAAGAATTTGCAAGCAGTAACAGTAGAACAATTTAAAAAAAAAAAAAAATTAAATAATTTTTAAATACAAACCCATGACCAGAACATTACAGAAAATTATTTTACTTGAGTCATTCAAGATAACATCTTATCAAACTGTCACAAAAGTGTTACAAGAATTTGCAAGCAGTAACAGTAGAACAATTTAAAAAAAAAAAAAAATTAAATAATTTTTAAATACAAACCCATGACCAGAACATTACAGAAAATTATTTTACTTGAGTCATTCAAGATAACATCTTATCAAACTGTCACAAAAGTGTATATGGGAATTAAAGTCCCATATAGAAAATCATTGAACCAAATTTCTTCCAAAAGGGTCCATACAGTCAGAAGAAATCAAGGAAAGAGTCCAACATATGTACATTTTCAAGAATATTTCACTGCTAAAATTTTTTTCTTAAATATACTCATATATAGTTCATCACTCTTGTAATTTTCAATGGTACAGTGCAGTTCAGCATTGTAATTTCCACTAAAGTCATAGCAGGCGATGTTTTGAGTATGTAAGACATATTTAGGATATGATGGAAAATTTAATCATTTATTAGATTATTATATCACCATCTTGTTTTTGTATATTTATATTTCATAATGTCCAATTGTGTTAATATGTTCGTTCATTAATTTTTGTGTGTTTATAAGGGCAAAACTAATTCATATTTGATAGTCACAATAAAAAAAGCTGAAATCCTAATAAAGATTTGAGTATTGTGTTGTTGAAAACATTGGAAAACTGTATCTGTAATTTCAAAGTAAATGTATTCATCATTTCTCTTCTTTTTTTTATTCACTATGATTGATCCTCTTTGACAAAATACTTTAAAGATAAAGTAGTCTTCCAGTTGGATCTTCAAACACTGAATTCTTAAGAAATGATCTTCTAAAAGCAATAAATTCTTAATAATCTTTACATTGAACCATATTAATTCAGAAATAAGTAAGGATAAGGGTAGGTATAATAATCTAACCAAGAAATGAGAACAAGAAAGTTAAGATATATTAGGAACTGTAACTGCTAAGGTAAGATGGAAACGTGAACAGAATTCTCGTCAGGAAGTTAAAACTCGACAGACACAAGAGTAGGAATAGTAATGTATGAGAATGTATGGTGAAAGGAAAATTATTACAAGCAACAGGATAAATTTACAAAAAAACATCTTTTGCAGAATATGAAGAGGAATGGGGGTGTATCCAATAGACATCCACGACTAGAAATTATGATCATTATTTTGGATATTAATTTAAACCATAATTTAAACATTTTTAAATTAAGTTGAAATTTAAAAATTAAAATTAAAAAAACTGAGAACAAAAGTAGTTAAAAAAAATGTGTAAAATAAGAATTTAAACAAATGGTAGGTACATTGCTATAAGTTGTATTGCTACAAGTTACTATAAAAATACCTAAACAGAAAGCAAATGGATAAGTATAATAATAAAGACAGGAGAGAAAACTTTGTAAGAACCTTTTTTTCTTAATTAGTTGCTAAATAATTTTTTAAAAAAAGATGAGGAGGTTATAGACAGTAAGGAAAAAAGTTGGTACAAATTCTAAGATAATGATAACTGATGACTGATAACTAAGCTACTATTCTAAATTGATAATCAATTACTAGAACTATCAATGACCACAAAAAACATAAAAATGCAAAAGATAATAAAAACAGAAAATTGTACCTGTCGGGAAAGATGTGATACAGAAAAGAAATTAGTTTAAATGAAACTCCCACAGAGTATAAAGAAAAAAGTGAAAAACTTTGGAGGAATGAAATCAAAAATGTATGAATGAGGTCTAAAGAGAAGATGGTTGTCAGAAAGGGGGCAGAAGCACATAGAACTGATCAGAGAAGATAAAATGCCAGAGAAGGAATGAAGAAGTGATGAAAATTTTATAATTGACTACTATGATCCGACTATCGGATTTATGGTTACCGTTCTGCTTTTTTCCTTTTCAACACCAAAAACCAATAATAATTGGCCTGTGATCACTATTGTGAAAGTCATCATAAACTGATCACTTAAGACGAGCAAGAAAACTTGGTAAGCATATGTCAGGTTGATGTTCGACAATGTACCAGATGATAAAGACATGAATGTGTGTAACCCATCATTCAGTAGACCAAGTTCAAGTCTTGTCTCACTCTGTTTATTATATTTCCTCAAGAGGAGCAGAGAGATGAGAACTAGGAAATATGTTGTGCAATATGTTGTGAAGTCTCCTACTACTAACAAGGGCGATAGAATTTGAGTGAGGAGTTTTGACATTTCTAGAGCACTGAACTTCGATGAGAGATACAAATTGCAGATGTGCTATTTAAAGGGGACTGAGATGTTCACAACAACTGCAGGAATGAGTGTAGTTAGTAGTATCTTTGTAGCCAATACCTAATTTCATGTAAAAATAGCAACACTAACCACTATCTCTACTGTCTAAAAGCAAGTCATATCTCTCACTTGTATAGCCTCTGAGTGTTACCGCATCTTGTTATAGTAGATGCATTTCTTGAAAACATATGATTAACAATTCATATGTGTGCATCAATACTCTAATATCTTCAATGCGGGACCAAAGATCTCTAATGTTTTACTGAATAATGCTCATAAGTAAAAGGAAATTAGATGAGAAATATAGATAAAAATATATGACAAAGTTAGTTATAGGTAATCAGGTTATACTTTTTTGACTTTTTGGTTTTAAGAAAATCCGATACCCTGGGATCGAGTGGTTCCTCTGCCATATCCTCCTTTATATGTGGTATTGGAGGGGGAGATTTTGATAACTGGAAAGTTGCAGATGACATCCCAGAGGAGGAAATTGTGTGGCTCCCTTAACAGGGAGCTTATTTGGTCACTTACTACCTGATATATTTACTCCTGTACGCAAAGATTAAACTTTGGGGACAAGAACGTTCAGAGGGATGCCACTAATGTTAGCTTCACTAGTTGCAACTACCGACTATTTATTCATCTTCGTTAACTCAGTAATAGTTGCAGTCAACGAAGTAACCTGATCAGATAACACCTGAACAAGCATTATCAGCTCACTGCAGGATCCACACTGTTGGTGGCCTTTACAGGAGCTTATTTGATGTTGCAATGGCGAAAGTGACATCTGGTTTAACAAGGTTTCGAGTGCTAAGTTTCTTTTTAAATTCTCTGCGAGCGGCTGTTAAAGAAATCTTTTGCTTGGTACAGATTTTTAGGATTGCCTTCTCTTCTTTAAAACTTGGGCAATCTCGAGATTGAGCTGAATGTGTTCCCCCACAGTTAGCCCTTTTTCTTCTTCTGGCAGTCGGTCTTGTAGTGATCTTCTTTAGCACATCGAGCACAAATTGCGGTTTATTGACAAGATGATGTTGTGTGGCCATACCCTTGGCATTGAAAACATCATCGCAGATTGGGGTTGAAAGGTTGCACCCAAACCGACAGTTAACCCACTTTAATCTTCTCTGGTGGTACCAGAAGATTAAAAGTTATTATAAGTGAAGGTATTGGTTCTTCCATTCCGCTTTTTCTTTTCATTATACGTTTAACCTCCAAAACTTCCTGAGAACGAAACTCGCTAGCTATTTCAGCTACGTCCATCAATAGAAGATCTCGGCAAAAGATTACTCCTCGGCTAGTATTTAAGGATTTGTGACATACTACGTTTATGCTAATATTTCCTATATTTTTTGGATGTGAAAGGTATTGGCTCTGTTCATCAGTGAACGTTTCAACCAACATTGAACCGTCTCTTAGCTTCAGAACGTTTTTCGCTGAGTCACCTGAACCTGTTATAGATTTATTTATCAGAAAGGGAGAGACCTTTTGAAGGGTGCCTCTTTCCTGATTGTTTTTAAGAACAATAAATCTTATATTTTTATACTGTGGATGGCAACACCATTCACAGTATTTTCTTCGGTATAATTCTTTTCCTCATTGGACAACACCAAATGATGTCTTTTTACTTGACTAAAATTGGTGGTTTTTTCAGATGGACCATCAACCATCGTAAAATTTTCTTGTGAACTTGAAATCTTGATCCCATGAGTACTGGCAATATAACGGACTACTCCAGCAGAGCTCATGAGTACTGGAACTAGAGCTAATTACAATTTGGTTCGCTCAGGTGCCCAGAGGATATCATTTGAGACTCACTACATAGAGCCATATACCCATTGGCACGATAGTTCATATCTTGGGTTACGATTGTGTTTTGTAAGGTGTCACAACATCACCGAGTGTATAAGAAGAAATAGATGTTGTGTAGTTGTGAGATTGTATATGTTGTAATTTCAGTAGTGTTCTTGGTGTAGTGTATGTATGTAGTGTAAAGTGTTCTGCAGCTCTGTGTGTAGTGGAAAGAAAAGCTGCAGAGGCTAGGGCCGTGGGGACGCCAACCCCCAAAAGTCTTAAAGAATAAGACTCCCCATCGAAGATGTCTCTGGTGGTACTTATTAAATAATAAATAAGACTGGTCAAGTATGGTCTAAATCCTATGTGTTTTCGATTAAAATATATTGATTAATGAAGTGGGTTACTTGGACGTTTCCTTTGTTTCTTGTGAATCCATTTTAATAAGATATATATCTTTTTTATCTTACAACGAATTGTACAGGATGAATTCATGAATTCAGTAATATATGAAACAATATTAAGAATACTGTACAAACATAAATTGTGATACATTTTGTTTATTACATCTCTTTCGTTGATATCTAATACATGAGTGGTTTGCAAAAACCATTAGCTCAACATAAATATGTTTAGGCATAGTGTTGTATGTAGAAAACAATGTCTTATATTGAAATATAAAAGAAACTTTATGTACTAACTACGAGATGGTATTTTTTTTTTTTTTTTTTTTGTCTTCAGTCATTTGACTGGTTTGATGCAGCTCTCCAAGATTCCCTATCCAGTGC